>JAOANR010000005.1:28827183-28936664 GCA_030278955.1 Hygrophila difformis | reverse complement strand
GGCATGTCGGTAAAATGGTGTTCGTCGGGTGGCACATGTCAACAAAATGGTGCCCGTCGGCTCTCGTCGGCACGGGTCACGTCGGTGGGGGCATGTCGGCAAAATAGTGCCCGTCGGGGGTGGCACGTCGACTCTCGTCCCCACGGGTGACGTCGGGTGGCTTGTCGGCAAAAATAGTGCCGTCGGGCGCACGTCGGCTCTCGTACCCACTGGTTGACGTCGGATGTGATGTGGGCAAAACAGTGCCCGTCGGGTGGCTTTTTCGGTAAAACGGTGCCATCGGGTGGCTTGTCCGTTTTGTTTAAACAGTGCCCGTCGGCCGGCGTGTTGATAAAACGGTGCCCGTCGGGTGCGTGTCGGTAAAACGGTGCCCGTCGGGTTGCGTGTCGGTAAAACGGTGCCCGTCAGGTAGCTTGTCGCCCCCCCCAGTCGTAAAACGGTGTCCGTCGGTCTGTGGCGTGTTGAGGTAAAAACCGCCCGATTCAGGTGGCGTATCGAAAAAACGGTGCCCGTCGGGTGGCCTGTCGGTAAAACGGGTGCCCGTCGGGCAAGTTGGTAAAACGGTTGCCCGTCGCGTGGCATGTCGGTAAAACGGTGCCCCACGCGTGACATGTCGGGAAAATGGTGACCGTCGAGTGCCATGTCGAAAAAACAGTGTCCGTCGGGTGGCCTTGTCGGTAAAACGTGCCCGTCAGGTGGCCTGTCGATGAAACGGTGCTCGTTGGTTGTGTCCAGTAAAATGGTGCCCGTCGGATGCTTGTCCGGCGAAGAAACGGTGCCGCCATACGAGTCGCATGTCGGGTAAATACGGTGGGCGCGTCGGGTGGCATGTTGGTAAAATGGTGCCCGTCGGCTCTCGTCGGGTTGCATGTCGCAAAATAAAATGCCCGTCGGCGGCACGTCGGCTCTCGTCCACACGGGTCACGTCGGGTTTCATGTCGGCAAAACAATGCCCGTCAGGTGGCTTGTCGGTAAAACGGTGTGCCGTCGGGTGGCGTGTCGGTAAACGGTGACCGTCGGGAGCTTGTTGGTTAAAACGGTGCCCGTCGGGTGGCTTGTAGGTAAAATGGTGCCCGTCGGTCGGCGTGTCGTAAAGCGGTGCCCGTCAGGTGGCATATCGGTAAAACGGTTGCCCGTTGGGTGGCCTGTCGGTAAAACGGTGCCCGTCGGGCATGTCGGTAAATCGGTGCCCGTTGCGCGGCAGGTTGTCGGGGAAAACGGTGCCCGTCGGGTGGCATGTCGACAAAACAGTGCCCGTGGTCACGTCGGGTTTCATGTCTGCAAAACAATGCCCGTCAGGTGGCTTGTCGGTAACACGGTGTGCCCGTCGAGTGGCGTGTCGGTAAACGGAGACCGCGGGAGCTTGTCGGTTAACACGGTGCCCGTCGGGTGGCTTGTAGGTAAAACGGTGCCCGTTGGGTGGCATGTTGGTGAAACGGTGCCCGTCGGGTCGCCTGTTGGTAAAACGGTGCCCGTCGGGTGGCATGTCGGTAAAACGGTGTCCGTCGGGTGACATGTCAACAAAATGGTGCCCGTCGGCTCTCTTCGGCACGGGTCACGTCGGGTGGCATGTCGGCAAAATAGTGCCCGTCGGGTGGCACGTCGACTCTCGTCCCCACGGGTGACGTCGGGAGGCATGTCGGCAAAATAGTGCCCGTCGGGCGGCACGTCGGATCTCGTACCCACGGGTGGCGTCGGATGTGATGTGGGCAAAACAGTGCCTGTCGGGTGGCTTTTCGGTATAACGGTGCCCGTCGGGTGGCTTGTCGGTAAAACGGTGCCCGTCGGGTTGCGTGTCGGTAAAACGGTGCCCGTCAGGTGCCATGGATCGAACATTAGAAACAATATTTGAACGAAAATGGAAGCTTACGGAGATGAAGATGGAGATGAAGATGATGATGAAAATGGTGATAAGAGAAGCTACCAAACAAGGGGACCCGAACTCGAGCAGGGAGACACACTAAATGTGAAACAAAGCTCCTCCTTCAAGTGCATGCTTGGTTGATTCCATTCAAGTAGCTTCAAGACCTTGAATGAGTGAGATTAGCCAAAGGCCAAGTTCACAAAGGTTGAGAGCAATGCTCTCGGGTGACTTTGGGAGTATTTTGCTAACTTGCAAATTGATTGATATTCCAAAGTGAATACAAAGTGTTTGGAGGTGGTATATATAGTGCCATGGATCGAAGCAAAGAAATCGAATAGATGAAGATAGGTGAGGGTTTTCGGTTCCCACAAACTCTCAAATGACCTCAAGAATAATTGATAAAATGCTTTCAAGCAAAATGTTCAATAATATTTCAAAAGGTGAGTAGCAAGTGTTGGGGGATGCCCTATATATAGGCAAACCCTAGTTACAAGGATTAATTAAGCTAACTAATTAATTAGGGGCTTTAATCAACCTATTACAATAATTAAACAAACCTAAATGAAATTAAACAAGTGCTAATAGAATTGTTGAGCCTGGCGCTAGGCAAGGAACATGGCATGGAACAAAATGGAGAGGGGATGGCGACAGGGGGGATGAAGAGGTTCGCGACAGGGGGTGCTCCGCGACATGCCATGGGCGGCTGGCGACTGGAGACATGGAGGTGGCGTTCGGAGGCAACACAGGCGGCTGAGCTCGAGAAGAATGACAGAGACCACGGCTGTGCTCGGAGGCTGACGGGAGGATATCGGAGGAGGTCCATGTGCTTCGCTGCTGCTGCCGGAAAATTGGAGAAGATGATCGGAGATGGAGAAGCACTTGGCCGGAGTTGGCGATCACGTCAGAAGACGAAGGAGGGTCGAATGGAAAGGTGGCAGCGGCCGTTCTTCTTCGTTGTTCAGGTGGCCGGAGCTTGGAATACATATTGCGGCGAATCGGGGTTTTCCTCTTCATCGTAGTTGCGGCTTGCGGGGTGACCGGAATTGCTTGGAGTCGACGAGAGAGGGCCTGTCGGAGCCTTGACGACGATGTTGACAAGTCCGGTGGGAGATGAGGACATGTCGGAGCTTGATGGAGATGCTCGCCGGAGGTAGTGGCGATAATTCGAGGGTTTTTCTTTATCGGGGACAAGTGCCCCGCCGGAGAAGATGACCGGCAGTTGGCTTCCGGCGGGATGGAGCTTGAGGTTGAAGATGGTGGCAGGTGGAGATTTGGATGATGAACGATGCCGTTGGTGATGATCCGACGAGGAGACGGGCTGCCGTAGCTTTGCTGCTGGATGGTGGCGGAAGTTGTAAATGGAATTGGAGAAGATGATATATGTAGGTGGGGCCCGCCAGTATAATGTTTGAATTGAGATGTGGTGATGATGACGTCAAGTGGCCTTCTTTTGTGTGGATTTTGATCAGGCCATGGGATTAATCCTCTTGTTGTTGGGCCGTTGCAAAGGGGTAGGAATGGGCCTTCATCCGTAACTTCATGGGCTAAGAGAGGATACATTGGGCTCGGGCCATTCTTTTCTCTTGATTTAATTGTTTGTTGGGCCATCTTTTGCTTTGGGCTAAGACCAGTCTCGCTCAATGGAAGCCCACTTGAATTTTGATCCGGATTATTCCAAATATTTTCCTGCCTGCTCAAAATATTCTTCTGTCGGTTCCAAATAATCGGATCGGGCCGTCCGTCAGTTGGGTCGGTTCGGACATCCATGTCATACTCTCCCCCTTGAAAAGCTTTGGACTCCAAAGCTGATGGGGAAAATACCGCAGTAGGTTCAAACAAGTAATCCAGACATCCAGAACTGAATTTCCTGCAAAAATAATTATTTCCATGAGATGTAGAGATCATTGTTCTTCCAAAATCAGATTTAAATTTTTTCAAGTATTAGAACATGATCACCTGGATTAAATTCCATTTGCTTAGCTGTAGACAGATCTTCATGATTAATTGACGCTCGTCTAAAGCCATGGAAGGATCGCCATTTTGATGGCGGAAAATGATGAGCTCGCAGATGCACCCTAAATCCTTTCAATCCCAAATAAAATATTAAATAGCGCATATGACTTAATGGGATTCTACCAGTGTAATGAAATTTTCCATAATGAGTATGCATTTTATCAGGTAAAATTAATTTTTCTAATAAGTGCAAACGATACTGATTAGGCCTCGAATTTTCAGCATGTTCCCAAAATGGATCAACATATTCAGAATATGATTTAGAAATTATGCAATTTTTATCTAACCTATGTTGCTCATGGACTGGGAATTCATTGGGTATCATGAGGTTAGAAAAATGGTAAGAATGTACCCTTGGGAGCTTTACGGAATTATGGACAAATTTAACCTGTACCGCAGAAGGCTCGTCAGTGGAGGAAGAGGTGCTGCATGAGTCTTCCTCAAATTTACCATCAAGCTTCGCGGGTAAAATTTTAGCTTTGTGTCCTTGCACTTTATCCTTCTCAGTTAATCTATCAAATTTCTCATCCAAGTGATTGACACTTTCAGTCAGAATTTCAATTTTCTGATCTAAGTGGTCAAACATGGAATTGAAATCCTGCTTCATCTCAAGCATGCTCGCATTGAGGCTCCTCAGTAAGTCCATCATGGCGTTGTCAGAAGTACCTGCCATCTCAGAAGAAAAACTAGATATATATATAAAGTTAGAAAATAAAGAAATAAAATATTTTTGGTGATCTCCTCTCTTTTCTTTCTTTCCTCACTCAGTTCTCAAACTCAAAGTGTTCGATCACAATTCAATTCTTGAGGCTCATTCAAAGAGTCGAGTAGGAAGATCGGGTTTTGAAAATATGACGCACAATGCACGATACAAAATGCAAAGTTCGACTCAATCAAAAGGAAAAAGAAAGACTTGTGTGTGATATGCAATGCAAAATGATAATCGGTTGCAATTTCGATAGGTGCACTTGCTTATCACGTTTCAATTCCCTTTTATCGATTAAGCTCACAATATATAAGTGGAAAATGAAAATCTCACAAGTAAAAATCGCTCAAGAAAATTACCCGATTACTCAAGTGACTTCTCGGGCTAGGTTTCACAATCGTGCCAGTCCAATATCCACTTTATTGTAAAAATTACTCAAGTGGCTTCAAGGGCTAGGTTTCACAATTGTGCCAGTCCAATATTCACTTTATTGTAAACACTCAAAATATAGTCCCAAGTACTTCTGGGTGGCTCACTTTTGCACTCAAGACAAAACCCAACACTCAAACCCCAAATAATTGATGCTGGCAGCTTTGCAATTGCTGGGGCAGTGTGTTAACTCGAGTTGTAGCATGCCCAAATGAACCCCAAACACTATGGTACCAATTTCTTAACAAACTTTGGCTTATTAGGAACACAATGCAAAAAGAATCAGTCCTTTTGTCGCTCACACGCGCCCACACTCGCCCAATACTTTTGGTGTCGCCAGAAAAGTACACCTTTTGCCAAAAGTGTGATAGTGACCTCAAAACAAGTCCAAAATGGGTGATTCAAATTTCTATGGATTCAGCACTCAAAGGGCTTTCAAATGGTTGAAGATGCATCAAGAAATTCGATGATCTTCATATGTTCATACACCTTCAAAGTTTGGACAGATTCGGACTCACACTGGCAATCTTTTTGTTTTCGATGTTTGGGCGACCAAATGAACTCCAAAACTCTTGAAACCAGTCCCAATCGATTCCTAACACCCAAAATATGTAAAATAACCCCTTGAGATCAAAGCAGACCCTGTTCCCCCAAGTGAAACTCAACCAACAAGTGCAGGATATGAAAAATGAAAGCAAACTAAGCAACCCTTAACATCAATCTTGCAACCAATGCTCAAAATGCTTAGGAAATGATGCAATACCCACACAATGAGTTTTATATGAGTGGAAACAAGTTCATAAACACAAAATCAAGGAATCAAAAAGCAAAATATGAAGATTTTTGGGTTTTTGGTTGAAGAACATGAAGAACATTCATGAATCTTCAAATGAACATAACTTGGGCATATGAACTCCGATTTGAATTAATCATACACCAATGGAAAGCTCTTGAGATGAGGATTAAAGATATTGAATCAGATTTCCCAAAATCTCAAAGAGCCAAAACCAGAAAATAAGAAAAGTGGACAGAATGTAGGTTTTCTAGGGTTTTCTTGAAGGGATTTTGGTGAAGATGAAGATTTGGAAAAATTTGGGCATTATAACCCCTAGGAATGGATGATTGGGGAGTTGCCAAATGGAATGGTGGTTCCAAATGGGGAGTGAAGTGTGTGAAGATGGATGGAAATTGATGAACAAGTGATGAACACCAATTTTTTGAGAAAAATATGGCCAAAACTTCAAAAAATCATATAAAATGATTCCCTTGGCCAAATTTTTCAATCTTTATATATTTTTGAGTGTAAACAACCCAATGAAACCAAATATGAACTCAGAATTGCAAAATTCGGGACAGAGCAAAATGGCTTAGTGGGCAGAATACGATTTTTGGGGTTTTTTGAATTTTTATGGATTTTTGGAAGGATAGATCTATTGATTCTTTGCTAGGCTCTGATACCAAATAATTGATGCCATGGATCGAAGCAAAGAAATCGAATAGATGAAGATAGGTGAGGGTTTTCGGTTCCCACAAACTCTCAAATGACCTCAAGAATAATTGATAAAATGCTTTCAAGCAAAATGTTCAATAATATTTCAAAAGGTGAGTAGCAAGTATTGGGGGATGCCCTATATATAGGCAAACCCTAGTTACAAGGATTAATTAAGCTAACTAATTAATTAGGGGCTTTAATCAACCTATTACAATAATTAAACAAACCTAAATGAAATTAAACAAGTGCTAATAGAATTGTTGAGCCTGGCGCTAGGCAAGGAACATGGCATGGAACAAAATGGAGAGGGGATGGCGACAGGGGGGATGAAGAGGTTCGCGACAGGGGGTGCTCCGCGACATGCCATGGGCGGCTGGCGACTGGAGTCATGGAGGTGGCGTTCGGAGGCAACACAGGCGGCTGAGCTCGAGAAGAATGACAGAGACCACGGCTGTGCTCGGAGGCTGACGGGAGGATATCGGAGGAGGTCCATGTGCTTCGCTGCTGCTGCCGGAAAATTGGAGAAGATGATCGGAGATGGAGAAGCACTTGGCCGGAGTTGGCGATCACGTCAGAAGACGAAGGAGGGTCGAATGGAAAGGTGGCAGCGGCCGTTCTTCTTCGTTGTTCAGGTGGCCGGAGCTTGGAATACATATTGCGGCGAATCGGGGTTTTCCTCTTCATCGTAGTTGCGGCTTGCGGGGTGACCGGAATTGCTTGGAGTCGACGAGAGAGGGCCTGTCGGAGCCTTGACGACGATGTTGACAAGTCCGGTGGGAGATGAGGACATGTCGGAGCTTGATGGAGATGCTCGCCGGAGGTAGTGGCGATAATTCGAGGGTTTTTCTTTATCGGGGACAAGTGCCCCGCCGGAGAAGATGACCGGCAGTTGGCTTCCGGCGGGATGGAGCTTGAGGTTGAAGATGGTGGCAGGTGGAGATTTGGATGATGAACGATGCCGTTGGTGATGATCCGACGAGGAGACGGGCTGCCGTAGCTTTGCTGCTGGATGGTGGCGGAAGTTGTAAATGGAATTGGAGAAGATGATATATGTAGGTGGGGCCCGCCAGTATAATGTTTGAATTGAGATATGGTGATGATGACGTCAAGTGGCCTTCTTTTGTGTGGATTTTGATCAGGCCATGGGATTAATCCTCTTGTTGTTGGGCCGTTGCAAAGGGGTAGGAATGGGCCTTCATCCGTAACTTCATGGGCTAAGAGAGGATACATTGGGCTCGGGCCATTCTTTTCTCTTGATTTAATTGTTTGTTGGGCCATCTTTTGCTTTGGGCTAAGACCAGTCTCGCTCAATGGAAGCCCACTTGAATTTTGATCCGGATTATTCCAAATATTTTCCTGCCTGCTCAAAATATTCTTCTGTCGGTTCCAAATAATCGGATCGGGCCGTCCGTCAGTTGGGTCGGTTCGGACATCCATGTCATATAGGCCCACCAAATTACATGGGTTTAAACAACCCAATTAGGGAAAATAAACAAGCTACAAGGGCTAAAGTACAAACAAGAAGAAAACAAAAGATAGACCCGAAAAACTAATCCTGACACGCGCTATGTCTTCATCACACGCGATGCTTCCTCCTTTATGCTGTTTTGTTTGCACACTTGCATCTAGAGGTGTTTCCTTAGCTCGTGGTCAGTCTTGGGTATCTGGATCCATACGAATGGATTCCGGTCCTTCTTCCGGTTGCCTCTGGAACTGGATCAGTAACATGCTCTTCATGCGGATTGATCCCGGTTCATGTTCATTGTTGATCTCTTCCTCCTCGAGCATTCGTGCAATCTGAGTTGTGAATCTTTTGGCTCTCTGCCTTGAGCATGGGCCATCTGGTATTAAGGCAAGCACTGTTCCGACATCCATGCCATCCCCACCCCCTTGGGAGGGTTGATCCATCAACCGACTAGCATCCAACTCCTCGTCCCGTTCATAGAGTGAAAGATCTGCAACATTAAACACAGGATTAATGGTATATTCAGAAGGCAATTCAATTTCATACGCATTATCATTAATCCGCTTCAACACTCTAAATGGTCCATCTCCTCGAGGGGAAAGTTTGCTCTGTCTTGCAGCTGGGAATCTTTCTTTCCTCATGTATAGCCAGACCCAATCACCAGGTGCCATGGATCGAAGCAAAGAAATCAAATAGATGAAGATAGGTGAGGGTTTTCGGTTCCCACAAACTCTCAAATGACCTCAAGAATAATTGATTTCATGCTTTCAAGCAAAATGTTCAATAATATTTCAAAAGGTGAGTAGCAAGTGTTGGGGGATGCCCTATATATAGGCAAACCCTAGTACAATGATTAAAAACTAAACACTTAATTAGGGGCTTTAATCAACCCATTACAATAATTTAACTAGCCTTAAAACAAATTAAACAAGTGTTGAGCGTGTCGCTAGAGAGGGCCGTGTCGCGAAGCAAGGGGCTTTGTCGCGGGAGGGACTTTGTCGCGGAAGGGGCTTTGTCGCGGAAGGGGCTTTGTCGCGGAAGGGGCTTTGTCGCGGAAGGGACTTTGTCGCGGAAGGGGCTTTGTCGCGGAAGGGGCTTTGTCGCGGGAGGGACTTTGTCGCGGAAGGGGCTTTGTCGCGGAAGGGGCTTTGTCGCGGGAGGGACTTTGTCGCGGAAGGGGCTTTGTCGCGGAAGGGGCTTTGTCGCGGAAGGGGCTTTGTCGCGGGAGGGACTTTGTCGCGGAAGGGGCTTTGTCGCGGAAGGGGCTTCCGCGACAAGGGCTGAGTCTGGCGACAGGGAGTTTCGAGACTGAAACTGAACTGGGGCCCATCATCACGACTCCGGCGTTGACCTCCGTTGACCGGCGTTGACCTGCCGGATTCCGACAAAATTCCGGGGATACTCCGGCGAAGCCCCGGTGGGATTCCGGTGTTCTTCCAACATTGTTTTCTTCCTTGATTAGCTTCAACTCTTCCGATTTCTCCATAATAACTTCTTCCGGATTACATAATATATCATTCCTCATGTTCCACATATCCGGATCGGATCGCCTATCAGTCGGGTCGGGTTGGTTGATCCGTGTTACCATGCCAGATCCCGCGTTACCCTTTGGTGTCTCTTGAATATTAATGCCTGATGGACCTGCGTTCATTCTTGCTGGGCCTAATTCACTTCCAATTTTCCCTTGTTGGGCCTTTAATTCCTTTGGGCCCAGGTTTCCTCTTCTTGCTCTAATTAATCCAAGCCCAAATAAATTCGGGTCGGGATTGTCGGGTTGATCGACCCGGATTTTCATTGCAAATACTTGAAGCCTACTTGACTTTTGATCCGGATTACTCCAAGTACTTTTCTGTCTGTCCCAAATATCCGAGTCGGCTCGACAATCATTCGGGTTGGTCCGGACATCCATGTCATCCTCTCCCCTTGAAAAGCTTTGGACTCCAAAGCTGATGGGGAAAATACCGCAGTTGGATCCATCGGATAATCACAATCTGCACAAACCGAAAATCCATAAGTATCGCATTTTTGTATCAATTCTGAAAAACAAAATTTATCAATAATATTATCAGAAATGTGATCCAAAATGCAGATATATTCTTCTGATCCTGCTTTCAGTTTGAATCCCAGTCTAGTGCCCTTCTTGGCTTGTGACTTCCATTTCCTGCAAAAATAATGAGACTTATCAGATAAATTGATTTTATCGAAATTTGGAACAATCTTACCTGATTTCCTCAGAAATGGGTCATCTTGATCCTTTTCGGTACTTGCAAAAATATTAATCAAATTAGATGCAGTGTCATCATAAAAATTTGAGAAATTAAATTCTGAGGATTCTTGACACAGCATGTCATCAGTAGATCCTGGGATAATTAATGAGCAGTGCTTCGTGGAGCTGGACTCTGCTCCTTTCTTCTCGAATTCCTTCTTCTTGGCCTTAGACATTTTAATCTTCTCTTTCAATTTTGCTCTATGCCTTTCTTCTGCGATCCGCATATTTTCTGATAACTTGGCGCGATCTAACTGGACAGTCTTCGGAGACAGTGATTTAATCATGTACTTTCCTGTCCTCATGGGTGAATGTTATCATGTTCGCCCTTCCTTGATAAATCGCATCCTTGTCAAAGAGCCACGGGCGGCCGAGTAACACATGATACGTGTTCATGGGAATGACATCACAAAGAATTTCTTCACAGTATGTGCCAATGCAGATCGGGATCCTCGCACGCTTGGTGACCTTTGATTTTCCACTATTGTTTACCCATCGTAAACAATATGGATTTGGATGGTCCTCTGTTGCCAACTGTAATCTGTGAACAACATAATTATTGACAACATTAGTACAGCTTCCACTGTCAACAATTAAAGTTGCTAATTATCAAAAATCTCGCAGTGACAGTGAAAGAGATTCTCCCTTTGTTCGAATGCTGTTGACAAGGGCTCGTTCTCTTCTTGATTCGGAGCTACCGTTCGAGTGATCACAAATGAGGAGAATGTCTCATTTTTACTCGAATTATCCTGAATTTCTTTTCCCTTGCTCCTCGTTCGCTCGTCGAACTGGATGATATTTTCCATTAGTTCATGCAACGTGGTGCATGTGGAATTTCCTTGGCTCTGCTCCCATTGGGATCGAACTTGAGGGTCAAGGCCCTTTCGGAAGTGGTCCATAAATTCTCGTTCGGTGGCCTTAATTTCTGCATACCGAATTGTATTTTTAAAGTCCTGAGAATATTCTTTTACGGACTTCGATCCTTGAGTGTAGTCCATATAATAAGACCGCATGATTTCCCAAGAGACTACAAGGAATTTTTCATCTAAAATGTTGATGAACTCCTTCCATGTAGAAGGTTGCGGCTTGCCTTGCGTAGACAGCTCCTTGAAATAGTCTTGCCACCATGTGAACATCTTCCCACTAAACTGGTCGGTAGCAAGTTTAATTTTCACTTGTCCGGTCAATGGAACCCCATGGAATAATTCCTCCAAGCGCTCTTTCCAGCCGAGGTATTTGAGATAATCTTCCCTCTTGACAGGGCGTGAAATATCCAGAAGGCAATGCTTTAGTTCCTGCTTCAACAGCTGCAACTGTTGAGCCAATTCAGTTTGGCTAATCATTGGCTCGTCCGGGACTCCCGTGTGCCCTTGTGCCACTTTACTCCCAGAGTATGAACTGGAGATGTCTTTGGAGACTGTTTGAGGTTCCAGATCAGGAGGTCTGCGCTTTCGCTTAATGCCAAAATCATCTTTCAGAATTTCTTCAAGCTCCGCAGTTAGCTTGTACCGCAATTTTTGCTCAACAGTATCCATGACTTGATTATAAATATGTTGCGGATCCACGAGCCTGTGATCTACCTCATCTGCAATACAATTAATATCGGCAGTGAGTTTATCAGATAAGACATTAATTTCAGAATTAAATAAGACAGTTAATTCTTCCCTGAATTGGGCAATTAATTTCGACAGTTCTGAAGAACAACTGGCCATCAGATTGGCACTCTGGATTTCTTTAGCGCGATTGGCTATCTGCATTTCAAGTCTTTCACCCAACTGCTCTAGCTCATATTCCAGCTTTCCTTCAATCTGTCCTGCTACTTTCTCGATATGGTCTTCCATTGTATCACTTAATTCCCTTTCAGCTTGACGGAAGAGAATTTTGATTCTTTCTGCTACTTTCAGACCATGTCGTGTAGTGAAGTCCTTGAAAGATTTATGGAGGAATGCTGCCGTTGCACCCAGTTTTAGCTCAGTTTCAATGGTGGAAATTATGATATGCTCTTGTAGTTCATCAGCTTGTCGGTCCATTTCTTCAGCAAGGAACTCGACTTTTCCATCCATCTTTGTAGATAAAATTCCAACACGGTGATCCACTTGCACATTCAAAGCTCCTTCAAAATCTGTAGCAAGTTGATCCAATCTTCCCTCGTAGTCATCAGTAACTTCGTGAATTTGACGATCCATATCCGTGTGGACACTTTCAACTTTCTCATTTAACCCATCGAATTTCTCGTCCAAGTGATTGACTCTTTCAGTAAGAATTTCAATTTTCTGATCTAAGTGGTTAAACTTAGAATTGAATTCCTGCTTCAAATCAATCATATTCGCATTGAGGCTCCTCAGTAAGTCCATCATGGCGGTGTCAGAATTTCCTGCCATATCAAAGAGAAAAACTAGATATATATATAAAAAGTTAGAAAATAAAGAAATAAGATATTTTTGGTGATCTCCTCTCTTTTCTTTCTTTCCTCACTTGATTCTCAACTCAAAGTGTTCGATCACAATTCAATTCTTGAGGCTCATTCAAAGAGTCGAGTAGGAAGATCGGATTAAATATGTGACGCACAATGCACGAAACAAAATGCAAAGTTCGACTCAATCAAAGAAAAGAAATACTTGTGTGTGATATGCAATGCAAAATGATAATCGGTTGCAATTTCGATAGGGGCACTTGCTTATCACGTTTCAGTTCCCTTTAATCGATTAAGCTCATAATATATAAGTGGAAAATGAAAATCTCACAAGTAAAAATCGCTCAAGAAAATACCCGATTACTCAAGTGACTTCTCGGGCTAGGTTTCACAATCGTGCCAGTCCAATATCCACTTTATTGTAAACACTCAAAATATAGTCCCAAGTACTTGTGGGTGGCTCACTTTTGCACTCAAGACAAACCAAACACTCAAATTCCCAAAAAGGTAGATGCTGGCAGCTTGTATTTGGTTGGACAGTGTGTTAACTGAAGTTGTAGCGTGCCCAAATGATACCCAAAACCTATGGGACCAATTCCTTAACAAACTTTGGCTTATTAGGAACACAATGCAAAAAGAATCAATCCTTTTCTCGCTCACACGCGCCCACACTCGCCCAATACTTTTGGTGTCGCCAGAAAAGTACACCTTTTGCCAAAAGTGTGATAGTGACCTCAAAACAAGTCCAAAATGGGTGATTCAAATTTCTATGGATTCAGCACTCAAAGAACTTTCAAATGGTTGAAGATTCATCAAGAAATTCGATGATCTTCATATGTTCATACACCTTCAAAGTTTGGACAGATTCGGACTCACACTGGCAATCTTTTTGTTTTCGATGTTTGGGCGACCAAATGAACTCCAAAACTCTTGAAACCAGTCCCAATCGATTCCTAACACCCAAAATATGTAAAGTAACCCCTTGAACAGATACCAGACCTGATTCCCCCAAGTGAAACTCAACCAACAAGTGCAGGATATGAAAAATGAAAGCAAACTAAGCAACCCTTAACATCAATCTTGCAACCAATGCTCAAAATGCTTAGGAAATGATGCAATACCCACACAATGAGTTTTATATGAGTGGAAACAAGTTCATAAACACAAAATCAAGGAATCAAAAAGCAAAATATGAAGATTTTTGGGTTTTTGGTTGAAGAACATGAAGAACATTCATGAATCTTCAAATGAACATAACTTGGGCATATGAACTCCGATTTGAATGAATCATACACCAATGGAAAGCTCTTGAGATGAGGATTAAAGATATTGAATCAGATTTCCCAAAATCTCAAAGAGCCAAAACCAGAAAATAAGAAAAGTGGACAGAATGTAGGTTTTCTAGGGTTTTCTTGAAGGGATTTTGGTGAAGATGAAGATTTGGAAAAATTTGGGCATTATAACCCCTAGGAATGGATGATTGGGGAGTTGCCAAATGGAACGTGGTTCCAAATGGGGAGTGGTGGTGTGTGAAGTGGATGAACAATGGCAAGAACAAGATGAAGAACAAGAGTTTGAGAAAATAGGGCCAAGATCTTCAAAAATTCATAGAAAATGATTCCCTTGGCCAAATTTTTCAAACTTTACCTTTTTTTGAGTGTAAACAACCCAATGAAACCAAATATGAACTCAGAATTGCAAAATTCGTAACAGAGCAAAATGGCTTAGTGGGCAGAATACGATTTTTGGGGGTTTTTTTGAATTTTTATGGATTTTTGGAAGGATAGATCTATTGATTCTTTGCTAGGCTCTGATACCAAATAATTGATGCCATGGATCGAAGCAAAGAAATCAAATAGATGAAGATAGGTGAGGGTTTTCGGTTCCCACAAACTCTCAAATGACCTCAAGAATAATTGATTTCATGCTTTCAAGCAAAATGTTCAATAATATTTCAAAAGGTGAGTAGCAAGTGTTGGGGGATGCCCTATATATAGGCAAACCCTAGTACAATGATTAAAAACTAAACACTTAATTAGGGGCTTTAATCAACCCATTACAATAATTTAACTAGCCTTAAAACAAATTAAACAAGTGTTGAGCGTGTCGCTAGAGAGGGCCGTGTCGCGAAGCAAGGGGCTTTGTCGCGGGAGGGAC
Source organism: Hygrophila difformis (assembly GCA_030278955.1). NCBI lineage: Eukaryota > Viridiplantae > Streptophyta > Magnoliopsida > Lamiales > Acanthaceae > Hygrophila > Hygrophila difformis. Next base: position 28,921,859 of record JAOANR010000005.1, on the reverse strand, counting down.
TTTGTCGCGGAAGGGGCTTTGTCGCGGAAGGGGCTTTGTCGCGGAAGGGGCTTTGTCGCGGGAGGGACTTTGTCGCGGAAGGGGCTTTGTCGCGGAAGGGGCTTTGTCGCGGGAGGGACTTTGTCGCGGAAGGGGCTTTGTCGCGGAAGGGGCTTTGTCGCGGAAGGGGCTTTGTCGCGGAAGGGACTTTGTCGCGGAAGGGGCTTTGTCGCGGAAGGGGCTTTGTCGCGGAAGGGGCTTCCGCGACAAGGGCTGAGTCTGGCGACAGGGAGTTTCGAGACTGAAACTGAACTGGGGCCCATCATCACGACTCCGGCGTTGACCTCCGTTGACCGGCGTTGACCTGCCGGATTCCGACAAAATTCCGGGGATACTCCGGCGAAGCCCCGGTGGGATTCCGGTGTTCTTCCAACATTGTTTTCTTCCTTGATTAGCTTCAACTCTTCCGATTTCTCCATAATAACTTCTTCCGGATTACATAATATATCATTCCTCATGTTCCACATATCCGGATCGGATCGCCTATCAGTCGGGTCGGGTTGGTTGATCCGTGTTACCATGCCAGATCCCGCGTTACCCTTTGGTGTCTCTTGAATATTAATGCCTGATGGACCTGCGTTCATTCTTGCTGGGCCTAATTCACTTCCAATTTTCCCTTGTTGGGCCTTTAATTCCTTTGGGCCCAGGTTTCCTCTTCTTGCTCTAATTAATCCAAGCCCAAATAAATTCGGGTCGGGATTGTCGGGTTGATCGACCCGGATTTTCATTGCAAATACTTGAAGCCTACTTGACTTTTGATCCGGATTACTCCAAGTACTTTTCTGTCTGTCCCAAATATCCGAGTCGGCTCGACAATCATTCGGGTTGGTCCGGACATCCATGTCACCACGCTTCAATAGCAGTCTTTTCCTTCCTCGATTGGTGTATTTGGCGTACATCTCGGCTGCTTTCACTAGGCTATCATTCACATCTTTGTGTAAGTCCTTAATTGCTCGTGCCCTGTCCCTGCCATTAACATTTAAATGCTCACTGCTAGGCAGTGGCAACAAATCAAGAGGGGTTAGTGGGTTAAATCCGTACACAACCTCAAAAGGAGACTTACCTGTCGCGCTATGCACATGGCGGTTGTATGCGAATTCAATATAAGGAAGGCATTCGTCCCAACTTTTGTAGCTTGAAGATGTGATGATTCGCAAAAGATTTCCTAACACCCTGTTTACAGCTTCTGTTTGTCCGTCTGTCTGGGGATGATAGGAAGTGGAAAACATCAACTTAGTCCCAATCTCTCTCCAAAGTGATCTCCAGAAAGAACTAACAAACTTCACATCACGATCAGAAACAATGGTCTTAGGCACTCCATGCAGACGCACCACCTCTTTGAAAAACAACTTAGCCACATGGTGAGCATCATTGGTTTTGTTGCAGGGGATAAAGTGAGCCATCTTGGAGAATCGATCCACCACAACAAAAATGGAGTCTTTGGCTCTCGCAGTCCTCGGTAAACCCATAACAAAGTCCATCGATAGATCTACCCAGGGCCCTTCAGGAATCGGCAAAGGTTGGTACAACCCATGTGGTTTAACTGTTGACTTAGCCTTCAGACAAACTAAGCACTTAGCAATGAAATCCTCCAAATGCTTTGGTAGCCTCGGCCAGTAGAACTTTTCACTTAGAATCCCTACGGTAGCATGCTTTCCAAAATGTCCCATCAAATCTCCATTATGGGCCTCTCTGATTAAGAATTCCCGAATGGATCCTCTTGGAATGCATAGCCTGTTATCATAGTAGAGAAACCCATCCAGTTGAGAGTACTCCTTGAATCCATGCTTTTCGGTTTTGGCATATACTTCTCCAAAATCAGGATCAGTTGCATATAAACCCTTTATATGCTCAAAACCTATCAAGTGTGTGGTTGCAATAGAAGATAACGCCATGCGTCTTGAGAGTGCATCGGCCACCACATTGTCTTTGCCCTTCTTGTACTTGATCACATAGGGAAATGTTTCAATGAAAGCACTCCAGCGAGCATGTCTTTTGCTCAATTGGCCCTGAGCCCTAATGTGCTTTAGGGTCTCGTGATCACTGTGAATAATGAACTCTCGGCCTCGGAGATAGTGTTGCCAAGTTTTCAGTGCTCGGACCACAGCATATAATTCCTTATCGTACGTTGAATAATTCAATTGTGCTCCGCTGAACTTTTCACTATGATAGGCAACAACTTTCCCATTCTGCAGTAAGACAGCTCCCATACCTGTTCCAGATGCATCACACTCAATCTCGAAAGGTACCTCAAAATCCGGCAGTGCTAGAATTGGTGCGTGCGTGAGCTTGTCTTTCAATTCCTCAAAAGCCTTCTGTTCCTTTGCTCCCCACTTGTACTGTAAGCCCTTCTTCAACAAAGATGTAAGCGGGGCGGCAATGATGCTAAACTGTGGTACGAAACGACGGAAGAAACCGCAAAGCCCAAGAAAACTTCTAACTTCTGGCACATTAGCTGGCGGCTTCCAATCAGATATGGCTTTGATCTTCGAATCGTCCACTTTCAGTCCTTCTTTCCCAACAATGAATCCCAAGAAAGTTACTTCAGGAACATGGAATGTGCACTTTTCATAGTTGGCGTACAATTGAACTTCCCGCAGCTTGTCCAATACCTGTTGCACATGCGAAATATGATCAGATTCATTGTAGCTATAGATTAAGATATCATCAAAATAAACAACAACAAATCTCCCGATAAACTTTCTCAAGGTCTCATTCATCAGTCGCATAAATGTGGAGGGAGCATTCGTCAGTCCGAATGGCATAACGAGCCATTCGTATAAGCCAAACTTGGTTTTGAAGGCTGTCTTCCATTCGTCACCAGGTTGCATGCGAATCTGGTGATAGCCGCTTTTAAGATCAATCTTGGTAAAGATCGTTGCTCCTCCGATTTCATCAAGCATATCATCAAGCCTCGGAATGGGGTGCCGATATTTGATGGTTATCGCACTGACCGCTCGGCAATCTACGCACATACGCCATTCCCCATTCTTCTTTGGCACTAACAATACTGGCACAGCACATGGGGACAGACTCTCCCGAACCCAGCCCTTGTCTAAAAGATCTTGGACTTGGCGTTGTACTTCCTTGGTTTCATCCGGGTTCATGCGGTATGCTGGCCTGTTTGGGATAGATGCTCCTGGTACAAAATCAATCCGATGCTCCACTCCTCGAAGTGGAGGCAGTCCCGCAGGTAGCTCTTCCGGAAAGACATCCTTGTTCTTCTCAAGCATCCTAGAAAATTCAATAGGCAAATTAGGCGCAATATTACCGTTCTCAGATACAGGATTAACAGGTTTAACAACAGCTAAGAAACAGTAACCTGAATATTCAGTGTCTTGAATGGCCTGTTGGAATTCTTTTCTTGACAGCATCAGGCTTGGTGTTGCCGTAGAGGTAGACGCGGAACCAATAGATTGGTCGATTTTGGCCTTTCCCGCAGTCCTCGCCTTGAAGTTTGCTTCTTCCTTCTTGATATTCTCTAGCAATCTAGCCTGATCTCGCTTCACAGAGCTTAAGGACAAGGGCCTCAAAATATAGGACTTTTGGCCAACTTTAAAGGACAAAGAATTGGCCCTTCCCCTATATGTAACATCATTGTCGGACATCCAGGGTCGCCCTAAAAGTACATGACATGCATTCATTGGTACCACATCGCACAAAACCTTTTCAGAATATGAACCTATGGTGATGGGTACTCGGGCTTGCTGGTTCACTTTGGTCTTGCCACTTGCGTTCATCCAATGTAGCATGTACGGCTTGTTGTGTTCCTCAACAGGAAGTTGTAACCTGTGCACAGTGTAAGTACTCACAACATTTGACGTGGAAGTCAAATCCGACCCGATCCATTTTTCTGAGCCGATTAAAAGGAGCAGTTTTGATTCCAGCAAAACAGAAGAAGCATGCCGGAATGTCCGATACAAACGGCCTTGGCCCAATTGGCATGGGCCTTCCAATTTAATCTAAGAGGAGAAGGAGAGTACAGCCGCCGCCGCCGCCGCCGCCAAAAGAGTCGCCGGAGACTGATCGGAGAAGCCGCTGGGAGCATCACCGGAAGTTGATCGGAGCTCGCCGGAGTTTGGCCGGAGTCTGGCCGGAAAAGTCGCCGGCGCCGCCGTCGACCACCAGTCAGAGAATGGTCACTGGTCGGAAGTGGCTAGACTGTTACTTTGTTTAATTTAGTTTATTTCAGTTTTCAACAAGGCATGTAATAATTTGAACAACCATTGTGGGCCCGCTCCAGACTTGTTGGATTTTCAGGACTTTGTCGCGGAACCCACCTTGTCGCGGAACCCACCTTTGTCGCGGAACCCACTTTGTCGCGGAACGGACCTTGTCGCGGAACGCACCTTTGTCGCGGAACGCACCTTTGTCGCGGAACGGACCTTTGTCGCGGAACGGACCTTGTCGCGGAACGCACCTTTGTCGCGGAACGCACCTTTGTCGCGGAACGGACCTTGTCGCGGAACGCACCTTGTCGCGGAACCCACTTTGTCGCGGAACGCACCTTTGTCGCGGAACGGACCTTTGTCGCGGAACCCACCTCTGTCGCGGAGTCATGCTTAGCGACAAAGCCGCGCTTAGCAACACAGTTTGCCCAGAATGCCATTTTTAGGGTTTTGCTTACTTTTTATGTATTTTTCCCTTTTCCTAGTTTACCCTTATGTAGTGTTAGGGTTTATTTTGCCTTAGGGTTTTGGCTACTATATATAGTGCCTCCCCTTCACTTTGTAAGGAGAACTTGAATGAATATTATTGAAAATTGAAGCACAATTGCTTTCCCTTGGTGTGAAACCAAAACTAGTTGTTGGAGTGATTCCACAACATCCTCTTGAGTGATTCTTGAGGGGGATATTTTGTGTGACTCAAAATATCCAAACCCGTGAGTTGAGTGATTCTTCTCACATGTTCTTGGTGTGAAGCCTTGGACAACAATCATCAATTTGAGATTGAAGCTCTCAAGTTGTGTAACCAAAATCTAGATTTGAGGACTTGGTGTGACTCCAAGTTTAGCTTATCTTTGATTTTGGTAAAGCTTCCCTATCCTTTTATTTTCTTGTTTTAATCCCCATTTGACACCACCGTGTCATTTGGCAACCCAAAATATCATTATATCTAAACGAAACCATGCCCATTTTTCTTCATCTTCCTTTTCTCTCACAAGTAATTGCATAACTTTGATCCTTGGGTTTTGGAGAGAGAATTCGTGTCATTTTTGGTATCAGAGCTCAAGTTAGCATTACTTGTTCATCCATCAAAACCTAAAAATTGAAAAACTCACCAAAAATAGTGGACAGCTTGCTGTTCCGAATTTCTGGAAATTTTCCGTTGGGATTTTGGACAATCTGATTGCATATTCTTGTTCATTGGACTGTTTACATAAAGATTGATATAAAGAACTCCTAATTTGGCCAAGAAATGAGCAAGATATGAAGATTTGAAGTTTCTTGGTGTTCTTGAGCCAAAAACCGAAAATTCTCCATATTTTGCTTCCAAATCCGAAAATCTGCTGTTTGTGCTGTCTAATCTGTCCCAAAATCATAATATGGATGTTATATGCTTGTGTTTGAGTTTGTTGGATTAATCTTGCATAATCATTAAGCAATCCGTGAGTGATTTTGGGTAGAATAATATTAGGGTTTGTTCTTCATGTATTCTTGGTGTTCTTGAAGATCTTCAAATCTTCAAGAGTGTTCTTCCCACCTTCAAACATTATTCAAATTGTTCTTGAGCAATTTTCTTTGATCCAATTGAGAGTGAAATCGTGAGTGTTTGGGAAGAAAACAAGGGAGACAAAGTCTTGCAAGTAGTACAAGAGTACACTTTTTGCTTTTTGGGGTTTTAATTACCTTGTACCCATAAAGCATATTTGTTGGGATAAACTTGAGTGGGTCACTATCACAAGATACTCCAAAGTCAAAATACCCACATTTGCGATAAATTTTATCTGTTAGTCCCAAAAATCAGTTCCATCCCATCTCACCAATTGTTCAGATTCAATTTCAGATACAGTGGATATATTTTTAGCTGGCACAATTGTTCCTCTGATTAATTTCAAGAACACAGAGTTGAAGTTCCGTCTGAGATAAAGACAGTGGAATTCCTCTCTAAAATTGTGACACCCAGTTATTGATACCACTAGTCATTTTTATTCCAGCGGGGTTGTGTGATTTCTGCTTTTTGTCCATCCGGGTTTATTGTGAGGATACGGATTAATTAATTGTGATTACTTGATTAAAACTTCGAACTTGATAATCATTGCATTGCATCACATATTAATTTTAGTGTGCCATTTTTCATTGAGTCGAGTAATTCCAAACTGCTTCTTGGATTACGCGTACATCAACTCGAGCACCAATCCTCATTCTTAGTTTGGTTGGACATATTTGTTGAAGCATTCTAACTCATTGTGATTTAATCCAAGGTTGATTACCATTCTTGTGAGATTTGTGAGGGATATCTGAGTGACGAGTGCACCCAAAAATATATCTTTGATTGTTTTTGCACTAATCATTTATGGATATATCTTCCTAGTGTTTTATCTACAGATAAATCAACATGGATCAATCCACTGAAATTCTGAATGCTTTGCAATCGCTACAAGCCATGATCCAAAAATTGGATGCCCGATTTGATAATCAAGAAAAGGTGATGGAAAGATCTTTTGCTGAGGTGGATCATAGACTGATCATGATTGAGGAAAATTTGAAGAAGTCACGCACTGAATTGGACAATCCCATGAAAGAAAAATTGGAAGATGAAGTCGTTCCCCTAGTAGACGACCTTGAGAAGCAGGCCAAGCTAGAAGAGGAAAATGGAAAGGCTGAGGATAAAATTGTAATGCTGGTTGCAACTGAGAAAGAGGCCAAGGGCAAAGAAACTGAGCTGACAGTTATCAAAGAGGCTCAACTGGAATGGGACCCTCAATTAGCTTTGGAGTCCAAAGCTTTTCGAGTGGGAGGGTATGACGTGGAAGTCAAATCCGACCCGATCCATTTTTCTGAGCCGATTAAAAGGAGCAGTTTTGATTCCAGCAAAACAGAAGAAGCATGCCGGAATGTCCGATACAAACGGCCTTGGCCCAATTGGCATGGGCCTTCCAATTTAATCTAAGAGGAGAAGGAGAGTACAGCCGCCGCCGCCGCCGCCGCCAAAAGAGTCGCCGGAGACTGATCGGAGAAGCCGCTGGGAGCATCACCGGAAGTTGATCGGAGCTCGCCGGAGTTTGGCCGGAGTCTGGCCGGAAAAGTCGCCGGCGCCGCCGTCGACCACCAGTCAGAGAATGGTCACTGGTCGGAAGTGGCTAGACTGTTACTTTGTTTAATTTAGTTTATTTCAGTTTTCAACAAGGCATGTAATAATTTGAACAACCATTGTGGGCCCGCTCCAGACTTGTTGGATTTTCAGGACTTTGTCGCGGAACCCACCTTGTCGCGGAACCCACCTTTGTCGCGGAACCCACTTTGTCGCGGAACGGACCTTGTCGCGGAACGCACCTTTGTCGCGGAACGCACCTTTGTCGCGGAACGGACCTTTGTCGCGGAACGGACCTTGTCGCGGAACGCACCTTTGTCGCGGAACGCACCTTTGTCGCGGAACGGACCTTGTCGCAGAACGCACCTTGTCGCGGAACCCACTTTGTCGCGGAACGCACCTTTGTCGCGGAACGGACCTTTGTCGCGGAACCCACCTCTGTCGCGGAGTCATGCTTAGCGACAAAGCCGCGCTTAGCGACACAGTTTGCCCAGAATGCCATTTTTAGGGTTTTGCTTACTTTTTATGTATTTTTCCCTTTTCCTAGTTTACCCTTATGTAGTGTTAGGGTTTATTTTGCCTTAGAGTTTTGGCTACTATATATAGTGCCTCCCCTTCACTTTGTAAGGAGAACTTGAATGAATATTATTGAAAATTGAAGCACAATTGCTTTCCCTTGGTGTGAAACCAAAACTAGTTGTTGGAATGATTCCACAACATCCTCTTGAGTGATTCTTGAGGGGGATATTTTGTGTGACTCAAAATATCCAAACCGTGAGTTGAGTGATTCTTCTCACATGTTCTTGGTGTGAAGCCTTGGACAACAATCATCAATTTGAGATTGAAGCTCTCAAGTTGTGTAACCAAAATCTAGATTTGAGGACTTGGTGTGACTCCAAGTTTAGCTTATCTTTGATTTTGGTAAAGCTTCCCTATCCTTTTATTTTCTTGTTTTAATCCCCATTTGACACCACCGTGTCATTTGGCAACCCAAAATATCATTATATCTAAACGAAACCATGCCCATTTTTCTTCATCTTCCTTTTCTCTCACAAGTAATTGCATAACTTTGATCCTTGGGTTTTGGAGAGAGAATTCGTGTCATTTTTGGTATCAGAGCTCAAGTTAGCATTACTTGTTCATCCATCAAAACCTAAAAATTGAAAAACTCACCAAAAATAGTGGACAGCTTGCTGTTCCGAATTTCTGGAAATTTTCCGTTGGGATTTTGGACAATCTGATTGCATATTCTTGTTCATTGGACTGTTTACATAAAGATTGATATAAAGAACTCCTAATTTGGCCAAGAAATGAGCAAGATATGAAGATTTGAAGTTTCTTGGTGTTCTTGAGCCAAAAACCGAAAATTCTCCATATTTTGCTTCCAAATCCGAAAATCTGCTGTTTGTGCTGTCTAATCTGTCCCAAAATCATAATATGGATGTTATATGCTTGTGTTTGAGTTTGTTGGATTAATCTTGCATAATCATTAAGCAATCCGTGAGTGATTTTGGGTAGAATAATATTAGGGTTTGTTCTTCATGTATTCTTGGTGTTCTTGAAGATCTTCAAATCTTCAAGAGTGTTCTTCCCACCTTCAAACATTATTCAAATTGTTCTTGAGCAATTTTCTTTGATCCAATTGAGAGTGAAATCGTGAGTGTTTGGGAAGAAAACAAGGGAGACAAAGTCTTGCAAGTAGTACAAGAGTACACTTTTTGCTTTTTGGGGTTTTAATTACCTTGTACCCATAAAGCATATTTGTTGGGATAAACTTGAGTGGGTCACTATCACAAGATACTCCAAAGTCAAAATACCCACATTTGCGATAAATTTTATCTGTTAGTCCCAAAAATCAGTTCCATCCCATCTCACCAATTGTTCAGATTCAATTTCAGATACAGTGGATATATTTTTAGCTGGCACAATTGTTCCTCTGATTAATTTCAAGAACACAGAGTTGAAGTTCCGTCTGAGATAAAGACAGTGGAATTCCTCTCTAAAATTGTGACACCCAGTTATTGATACCACTAGTCATTTTTATTCCAGCGGGGTTGTGTGATTTCTGCTTTTTGTCCATCCGGGTTTATTGTGAGGATACGGATTAATTAATTGTGATTGCTTGATTAAAACTTCGAACTTGATAATCATTGCATTGCATCACATATTAATTTTAGTGTGCCATTTTTCATTGAGTCGAGTAATTCCAAACTGCTTCTTGGATTACGCGTACATCAACTCGAGCACCAATCCTCATTCTTAGTTTGGTTGGACATATTTGTTGAAGCATTCTAACTCATTGTGATTTAATCCAAGGTTGATTACCATTCTTGTGAGATTTGTGAGGGATATCTGAGTGACGAGTGCACCCAAAAATATATCTTTGATTGTTTTTGCACTAATCATTTATGGATATATCTTCCTAGTGTTTTATCTACAGATAAATCAACATGGATCAATCCACTGAAATTCTGAATGCTTTGCAATCGCTACAAGCCATGATCCAAAAATTGGATGCCCGATTTGATAATCAAGAAAAGGTGATGGAAAGATCTTTTGCTGAGGTGGATCATAGACTGATCATGATTGAGGAAAATTTGAAGAAGTCACGCACTGAATTGGACAATCCCATGAAAGAAAAATTGGAAGATGAAGTCGTTCCCCTAGTAGACGACCTTGAGAAGCAGGCCAAGCTAGAAGAGGAAAATGGAAAGGCTGAGGATAAAATTGTAATGCTGGTTGCAACTGAGAAAGAGGCCAAGGGCAAAGAAACTGAGCTGACAGTTATCAAAGAGGCTCAACTGGAATGGGACCCTCAATTAGCTTTGGAGTCCAAAGCTTTTCGAGTGGGAGGGTATGACGTGGAAGTCAAATCCGACCCGATCCATTTTTCTGAGCCGATTAAAAGGAGCAGTTTTGATTCCAGCAAAACAGAAGAAGCATGCCGGAATGTCCGATACAAACGGCCTTGGCCCAATTGGCATGGGCCTTCCAATTTAATCTAAGAGGAGAAGGAGAGTACAGCCGCCGCCGCCGCCGCCGCCAAAAGAGTCGCCGGAGACTGATCGGAGAAGCCGCTGGGAGCATCACCGGAAGTTGATCGGAGCTCGCCGGAGTTTGGCCGGAGTCTGGCCGGAAAAGTCGCCGGCGCCGCCGTCGACCACCAGTCAGAGAATGGTCACTGGTCGGAAGTGGCTAGACTGTTACTTTGTTTAATTTAGTTTATTTCAGTTTTCAACAAGGCATGTAATAATTTGAACAACCATTGTGGGCCCGCTCCAGACTTGTTGGATTTTCAGGACTTTGTCGCGGAACCCACCTTGTCGCGGAACCCACCTTTGTCGCGGAACCCACTTTGTCGCGGAACGGACCTTGTCGCGGAACGCACCTTTGTCGCGGAACGCACCTTTGTCGCGGAACGGACCTTTGTCGCGGAACGGACCTTGTCGCGGAACGCACCTTTGTCGCGGAACGCACCTTTGTCGCGGAACGGACCTTGTCGCGGAACGCACCTTGTCGCGGAACCCACTTTGTCGCGGAACGCACCTTTGTCGCGGAACGGACCTTTGTCGCGGAACCCACCTCTGTCGCGGAGTCATGCTTAGCGACAAAGCCGCGCTTAGCAACACAGTTTGCCCAGAATGCCATTTTTAGGGTTTTGCTTACTTTTTATGTATTTTTCCCTTTTCCTAGTTTACCCTTATGTAGTGTTAGGGTTTATTTTGCCTTAGGGTTTTGGCTACTATATATAGTGCCTCCCCTTCACTTTGTAAGGAGAACTTGAATGAATATTATTGAAAATTGAAGCACAATTGCTTTCCCTTGGTGTGAAACCAAAACTAGTTGTTGGAGTGATTCCACAACATCCTCTTGAGTGATTCTTGAGGGGGATATTTTGTGTGACTCAAAATATCCAAACCCGTGAGTTGAGTGATTCTTCTCACATGTTCTTGGTGTGAAGCCTTGGACAACAATCATCAATTTGAGATTGAAGCTCTCAAGTTGTGTAACCAAAATCTAGATTTGAGGACTTGGTGTGACTCCAAGTTTAGCTTATCTTTGATTTTGGTAAAGCTTCCCTATCCTTTTATTTTCTTGTTTTAATCCCCATTTGACACCACCGTGTCATTTGGCAACCCAAAATATCATTATATCTAAACGAAACCATGCCCATTTTTCTTCATCTTCCTTTTCTCTCACAAGTAATTGCATAACTTTGATCCTTGGGTTTTGAGAGAGAGGATTCGTGTCAACATTAGTACAGCTACCATTATCTACAATTATAGTGGCATCATTACCCAAAATTTTACAATGGCAATGAAATAAATTCTCCCTTTGTTCATTGGCGTTTGGCTCTTCACTTCTGTCCGCATTGAGTGCTCGCATGACCACTAGAACATTTACTTCTTCTTCTCCCTCTTCAACAATTTCAGGGCCTGGATTGCCATCATCTTCATATTGATCGGGGTCATCTTCGTATTCAGACTCAAGAATGTGTAAGGCCCCGGTTTCAAGAATAACAGCTTCTCTTTCTTCTCCAGAATCCAACATAGCAATCCGCCTCATATTTGGACACTCAGTAGCATAATGACCTCGGCGTTGACATTTAAAACAAATGACATCCTTCTTGTCCCTAGCTGGCCTTGGTCGATCAACTTCTGGTGCCTTGCCTCTATCATCCCTTCGGTACTCCTTAAAATCTTTGGCCATCTCAAATCCTCTTGGCCTATTCGTTCTCTCATCCCTCACTGGTGGTGACTGCTTGTTCTTATCTTGCCATTGCTTAGTCAACCACGGCTTGTTTGCACTAGACCCAATAGTAGATCTGCTAGCTTTCCTCCTTTGTTGGACCTCAATTTCAACAGAAAGATCAATCAAGTCCTTCAGGTCGTTGTACTTTCTCAGCTTTACTTCATCAAGAATTTCTTGCCTCAAACCTCGTTTGAATCTTGAAATCAGTAGCATCTCATCTTCTTCGACTTGGCATCTCATCAACAACATTTCCAATTCCTTGTAGTAATCATCAACTGATCTGTTTCCCTGGACACAAAATTGCATTTTCAGATATAGATCACTGCGATAGTTACTAGGAATGAACCTTTTCTCCATGATTCTGATCAATGCATCCCAAGTGTCGATAGGTGCATAGCCATGTCGTTGAATGTCCCTTGCTGTCTTGTGCCACCATGTCAAAGCGTAATCCCTAAATTCACAAACAGCTAGCTGAACCTTTGTAAGTTCGGAGTATTGTTGGCAATCATAGATGAGCTCGATCGCATCCTTCCATTCGACGAACTCGTTTGGATCATGAGTTCCCCTGAATGTGGGGATGGTGAACTTGACACTCCTCAAATCTGGATCTACCCTGTCATCCCTATAGTTTTGTCGACCTCGTCGGTCTTCATTGTCATTCCTTCGGGGTTGATCAGGAATCGGATGTCCAAAGGGGTTTCGAACCGGAGCTCGTGGAGCTGGAGGGTTCCTCATAATTGGTGGATTCCGGATCGGAGCTCGCATAATTGGTGGTCCTCGCCTTCTATCAAATTGCTCGGCTTGTTGCTCACGGGCCTCCAATTCTTCCTCGGCATAAGTCATTGCCTCTTGCTGATTAATTGCACTGCTTTCTCCCTCGGGACTGTATGCTAACTCAGGGTGTTTGTCAAATTCTTCCTCAAACTTTCTTTCAATTGCACGCATGACACGACTTTGAACTGCTTCGGCATGAGCTGCTAACTTCCCATCAATTGTAATGGCAATATGATCTATTTTGTCATCCAAATTCTGTGCAGTCTCCTTGTTCCGATTAGCCATTTGCTCCAACTTTATGTTCATTTGATTCATGAAAGTCTGCATCAAAGCCTTGATGTCATCGGTTTCAGTGGATGCACCTACCATATTTAGACACTAGAACTATATGTATATGCAGTTAGTGAAAACAAATAGAAAATATGAAGAGTGAACCTCACAATTAACACTCAGTCTCTCAACCAAGTTAATTAAGTCCTTTGGTTCAACCACAAATTCAAGTCCAGAAAACTTACTCAAATGTATTCAACCAAGTGCACAAGTAGGAGGTAGAGTGTATGTACGCACAGAACATGTAGCAATATGTACTGTTCGACTCGATCAAATAACCGCTGGAATATGTGAAATGCAAGCACAGAAATTATGTTCACGGTTTTAATCGGTAAATGCAGTCCAATAAATTCCAAGTCCTCACGTATAAAAGTGAACTCACCAAAGTATGAAAAGTGGAAGCTCACTTCACTCGACTTCCAAATACCAATCGCACACCCAAATATTTGCTAAACACATAAAAGGATCCCTAAATTCCCAAGGTGTAATGTGGACGTCACTTTTTTTTTTCTTTTTCTTTTTTTTTTCTTTTTTTTTTTCTTCTTTTTTTTTTTCTTTTTTTTTTCTTTTTTTTTTTAAAATATATATATATATATAATATTAAGCAAGTAGGTAGGGAAATATTTAAGCAAGTAGCTCAAGGATTTGGAAATGTGGCGTGAGGTAAGACTTGAAGAATTGAAAGTATTGTGATGGTGGGACCCGCGAAGTTTATATATCTCTCAAAAATTGTGGGCTAGTCATGTGAGAAGGAAGACACAAATATAAATCCCATGTGGGGCCACGGTTGAAGAATATGGACTTTGTCTTACTCCTTGTTAGCCGCAATATCCCAACAACTTGTCCAACTTTAACCAAAATTGGCCTTGGTCACGTGAGGGAGGATAATTTAAAATCTTTTTAAATTCCAAATCCCTTCTTTTCAGCCGAAATATGGACTTTTGAACACAATCTCTTATCTAGCCAACAACTCTTTTTTATCTCAATCAATCATGCCCATATCCCTCGTTTCAACCACCTAGCACAAGTAGCAATAATTACCCTTATTTGTTATCAACAAACACACGACAACTTGAACTTCTTGGATCAAAGTTCAAAAGTTCAAGAAACTTATGAAGACTTATAAGAATATGGATGAACAACACTTGAAACTCTCAAGAACACTCATAGGCTCTCACTTGGAATTTTTGGAAGCAAATATCCAATTAAACACATAAACACACTAACATATGCAACACATACACATATGAGAGATCAAACAAGAGAAAACTAACACAAAAACAAGCAAAATACAAAATCAAAGAGCAAAATATATGGATTTTCGGGTTTTTGAACAAAAACACACAAGAACTTCAAACTAGCATAACTTTGTCATCCGAACTCCGATTTGAGTAAACGAGATATGAAAATTCATCTACTCGACGCGAGGATTCCAAATATGAGTTCAGATTTCAGAAATAACCAAAATAACTTTCCAGAAAACACACGAACAGATTCTGCCCTATTTTGATTTTGAGATTTTTGAGTTTTTATGGAAGATAGATCAACAATATTGTTCTAATGCAAGCTCTGATACCAAAATATTAGAATATGCCATGGATCGAACATTAGAAACAATATTTGAACGAAAATGGAAGCTTACGGAGATGAAGATGGAGATGAAGATGATGATGAAAATGGTGATAAGAGAAGCTACCAAACAAGGGGACCCAAACTCGAGCAGGGAGACACACTAAATGTGAAACAAAGCTCCTCCTTCAAGTGCATGCTTGGTTGATTCCATTCAAGTAGCTTCAAGACCTTGAATGAGTGAGATTAGCCAAAGGCCAAGTTCACAAAGGTTGAGAGCAATGCTCTCGGGTGACTTTGGGAGTATTTTGCTAACTTGCAAATTGATTGATATTCCAAAGTGAATACAAAGTGTTTGGAGGTGGTATATATAGGCCCACCAAATTACATGGGTTTAAACAACCCAATTAGGGAAAATAAACAAGCTACAAGGGCTAAAGTACAAACAAGAAGAAAACAAAAGATAGACCCGAAAAACTAATCCTGACACGCGCTATGTCTTCATCACACGCGATGCTTCCTCCTTTATGCTGTTTTGTTTCCACACTTGCATCTAGAGGTGTTTCCTTAGCTCGTGGTCAGTCTTGGGTTTCTGGATCCATACGAATGGATTCCTGTCCTTCTTCCGGTTGCCTCTGGAACTGGATCAGTAACATGCTCTTCATGCGGATTGATCCCGGTTCATGTTCATTGTTGATCTCTTCCTCCTCGAGCATTCGTGCAATCTGAGTTGTGAATCTTTTGGCTCTCTGCCTTGAGCATGGGCCATCTGGTATTAAGGCAAGCACTGTTCCGACATCCATGCCATCAGGTAGCTTGTCGGTAAAACCGTGTCCGTCGGTCGGCGTGTCGGTAAAACCGTGCCCGTCAGGTGGTGTATCGATAAAGCGGTGCCCGTCGGGTGGCCTGTCGGTAAAACGGTGCCCGTCGGGCAAGTTGGTAAAACTGTGCCCGTCGCGTGGCATGTCGGTAAAACGGTGCCCCTCGCATGTCGGGAAAACAGTGGCATGGCATGTCGGTAAAACGCCACCCGACGGGCATTGTTTTCCCGACATGGCCGACGAGCACCATTTTACCGACTGGCCACCCCACGGGCACCATTTACCGACACCCCACCCGTCAGGCACCGTTTTAGCAACACGCCACCCGACGGGCACCATTTTACCGACACGCCACCCGTCAGGCACCGTTTTAGCAACACGCCACCCAACGGGCACTGTTTTACCGACAGGCCACCCGATGGGCACCGTTTTACCGAAACACCACCCGACGGGCACCGTTTCGCCAACATGCCACCCAACGGGCACCGTTTTACCGACACGCCACCCGACGGGCATCGTTTTCCCGACATGGCTGACGAGCACCATTTTACCGACTGGCCACCCGACGGGCACCATTTTACCGACACGCCACCCGTCAGGCACCGTTTTACCGACTCGCCACCCGACGGGCACTGTTTTACCAACAGGCCACCCGATGGGCACCGTTTTACCGAAATGCCACCCGACGGGCACCGTTTTGCCAACAAGCCACCCGACGGGCACCGTTTTACCGACATGCCACCCGTCGGCACCGTTTAACCGACATGGCCGACGAGCACTGTTTCACCGACAGGCCACCCGAGGGGCACCGTTTCACCGACAGGCCACCCGACGGGCACCGTTTTACCGACACGCCACCCGACGGGCACAGTTTTACCGACACGCCACCCGACGGGCACCGTGTGGATAAGAGCAAACGTGCCACGAGACGGGCACCATTTTACTGACACGCCGCCCGACGGGTTCCATTTTACCGACAGGCGACCCGACGGCCATCGTTTTACTGACACACCACCCGACTGGCACCGTTTTGCGGACATGCGTCTCGACGGCCACCGTTTTACCCAAGCCACCCGATGGGCACCGTTTTACCGACATGGCCGACAAGCACCATTTTACCAACAATCCACCCGACGGGCTCTGTGTGGATGGGAGCTAACGTGCCACGCGACGGGCACCATTTTACCAACACGCCACCCGACGGGCACCATTTTACCGAAAGGCGACCCGACGAGCACCGTTTTACCGACACGCCAACTGACGGGCATCGTTTTGCCGACATACCCGACGGGCACCATTTTACTGAGACGCCACCCGACGGGCACCGGTTTACCGACATGGCCGACGAGCATCGTTTTACCGACATGCTCGACGGGCACTGTTTTACCGACAGGGCACCCGACAGGCACTGTTTTACCGACATGCCACCCGACGGGCACGGTTTTTGTAGACAAACCACTCGACGCGCACCGTTTTACCGACACGCCACCTGACGGGTACCGTTTTACTGATAGGCCACCCGACGGGGACCGTTTTACCGACACGCCATCCTACGGGCACCATTTTTTCCGATAAGCCACCCGACGGGCACTGTTATTCCAACATGACACCCAACGTGACCCGTGTGAACGACAGCCGACGTGCCACCCGACAGGCAGCGTTTTGCCGACAAGCCTACCGACGGGCCCCGTTTTCCCGACACGCCGCCCGATGGGCACCGTTTTGCCGACAGGCCACCCGACGGGCACCTTTTTACCGACATGCCACCCGGCGGGCACCATTTTAGCGACAGGCGACCCGACGGGCACCGTTTTACCGACACGCCACCCGACGGGCACCGTTTTTTCCGACAAGCCTCTCGACGGGCATCGTTTTACCGACACGCCACCCGACGGGCACCGTTTTACCGATATGGCCGACAAGCACTGTTTTACCAACAATCCACCCGACTGGGACTGTGTGGATGAGAGCTAACGTGCCACGCGACGGGCACCATTTTACCGACACGCCACCCGACGGGCACCGTTTTGCGGACAAGCCTCCCGACGGGCACCGTTTTACCGACACGCCTCCCGACGGGCACCGTTTTACCGACATGCCACCCGACGAGCACCGTTTTATCGACAGGCCACCCGACGGGCACCGTTTTACCGACATGGCCGAGGAGCACCGTTTTACCGATTGGCCACCCGACGGGCACCATTTTACCGACACGTCACCCGTCGGGCACCGTTTTACCGTCACGCCACCCGACGGGCACCGTTTTGCCGACATGCCCGACGGGCACCATTTTACCGACACGCCACCCGATGGGCACCGGTTTACCGACATGGTAGACGAGCACCATTTTACCGACATGCTCGACGGGCACTGTTTTACCGACAGGGCACCCGACGCGCACCTTTTTATCGACACGCCACCAGACGGATACCGTTTTACTGACAGGCCACCCGACGGACACCGTTTTACCGACACGCCACCCGACGGGCACCGTTTTACCGACATGCCACCCGACGGGCACCGTTTTACCGACACACCACCCGACGGGCACCGTTTTTTCCGATAAGCCACCCGACGGGCATTGTTATGCTGACTTTACACCCGACATGACCCGTGTGGAAGAGATCTGACGTGCCACTCGACGGGCATCGTTTTGCCGACAAGCCTACCGACGGGCACCGTTTTCCCGACACGCCAACTGACGGGTACCCTTTTACCGACATGCCAACCGACGGGCACCGTTTTACCAACAGGCTACCCGATGGGCACCGTTTTACCGAAACGCCACCCTACGGGCACCGTTTTGCCAACAAGCCACCCGACGGGCACCGTTTTACCGACATGCCACCCGTCGGCACCGTTTAACCGACATGGCCGACGAGCACTGTTTCACCGACAGGCCACCCGAGGGGCACCGTTTCACCGACAGGCCACCCGACGGGCACCGTTTTACCGACACGCCACCCGACGGGCACAGTTTTACCGACACGCCACCCGACGGGCACCGTGTGGATAAGAGCAAACGTGCCACGAGACGGGCACCATTTTACTGACACGCCGCCCGACGGGTTCCATTTTACCGACAGGCGACCCGACGGCCATCGTTTTACTGACACACCACCCGACGGGCACCGTTTTGCGGACATGCGTCTCGACGGCCACCGTTTTACCCAATGGCACCCGATGGGCACCGTTTTACCGACATGGCCGACAAGCACCATTTTACCAACAATCCACCCGACGGGCTCTGTGTGGATGGGAGCTAACGTGCCACGCGACGGGCACCATTTTACCAACACGCCACCCGACGGGCACCATTTTACCGAAAGGCGACCCGACGAGCACCGTTTTACCGACACGCCAACTGACGGGCATCGTTTTGCCGACATACCCGACGGGCACCATTTTACTGAGACGCCACCCGACGGGCACCGGTTTACCGACATGGCCGACGAGCATCGTTTTACCGACATGCTCGACGGGCACTGTTTTACCGACAGGGCACCCGACAGGCACTGTTTTACCGACATGCCACCCGACGGGCACGGTTTTGTAGACAAACCACTCGACGCGCACCGTTTTACCGACACGCCACCTGACGGGTACCGTTTTACTGATAGGCCACCCGACGGGGACCGTTTTACCGACACGCCATCCTACGGGCACCGTTTTTTCCGATAAGCCACCCGACGGGCACTGTTATTCCAACATGACACCCAACGTGACCCGTGTGAACGACAGCCGACGTGCCACCCGACAGGCAGCGTTTTGCCGACAAGCCTACCGACGGGCACCGTTTTCCCGACACGCCGCCCGATGGGCACCGTTTTGCCGACAGGCCACCCGACGGGCACCTTTTTACCGACATGCCACCCGGCGGGCACCATTTTAGCGACAGGCGACCCGACGGGCACCGTTTTACCGACACGCCACCCGACGGGCACCGTTTTGCCGACAAGCCTCTCGACGGGCATCGTTTTACCGACACGCCACCCGACGGGCACCGTTTCACCGATATGGCCGACAAGCACTGTTTTACCAACAATCCACCCAACTGGGACTGTGTGGATGAGAGCTAACGTGCCACGCGACGGGCACCATTTTACCGACACGCCACCCGACGGGCACCGTTTTGCGGACAAGCCTCCCGACGGGCACCGTTTTACCGACACGCCTCCCGACGGGCACCGTTTTACCGACATGCCACCCGACAAGCACCGTTTTATCGACAGGCCACCCGACGGGCACCGTTTTACCGACATGGCCGAGGAGCACCGTTTTACCGACTGGCCACCCGACGGGCACCATTTTACCGACACGTCACCCGTCGGGCACCGTTTTACCGTCACGCCACCCGACGGGCACCGTTTTGCCGACATGCCCGACGGGCACCATTTTACCGACACGCCACCCGACGGGCACCGGTTTACCGACATGGTAGACTTGCACCATTTTACCGACATGCTCGACAGGCACTGTTTTACCGACAGGGCACCCGACGCGCACCTTTTTATCGACACGCCACCAGACGGATACTGTTTTACTGACAGGCCACCCGACGGACACCGTTTTACCGACACGCCACCCGACGGGCACCGTTTTACCGACATGCCACCCGACGGGCACCGTTTTACCGACACACCACCCGACGGGCACCGTTTTTTCCGATAAGCCACCCGACGGGCATTGTTATGCTGACTTTACACCCGACATGACCCGTGTGGAAGAGATCTGACGTGCCACTCGACGGGCACCGTTTTGCCGACAAGCCTACCGACGGGCACCGTTTTCCCGACACGCCAACTGACGGGTACCCTTTTACCGACATGCCAACCGACGGGCACCGTTTTACCGACAGGACACCCGACGGGCACCATTTTACAGACACGCCATCGCACGAGCACCGTTTACCGACATGCCATGCGACGAGCACTGTTTTGCTGACATGTCACCCGATGGGCACCGTTTTACAGACAGACCACCCGACGGGCACTGTTTTACCGACACGTCACCCGACGGGCACCGTTTTGCCGACAGGCGCCCCGACGGGCACCGTTTTGCGGACAAGCCTCCCGATGGGCACCGTTTTGCCGACAGGCCCCCCGATGGGCACCATTTTGCTGACACGCCTACCGACGGGCACTGTTTTGCCGACATGTCACCCGACGGGCATCGTTTTACGTACAGGCGACCCGACGGGCACCGTTTTACCGACATGGCCGACGAGCACCGTTTCACCCACATGCCACCCGACCGTCACCGTTTACCGACACGCCACCCAACAGGCACCATTTTACCGACTGGCCACCCGACGGGCACCATTTTACCGACATGGCCGACGAGCACCGTTTCACCGACAGGCCACCCGACGGGCACCATTTTATCGAAATGCTACCGTCCCCATTGTTTTACCGACAGGCCACCCGTCGGGCACCATATTACCGAAACGCACCCGACGGGCATAGTTTTGCCGACATGCCCCCCGACAGGTACTGTTTTACTGACAGGCCACCCGACGGTTACCGTTTCACTGACACGCCACCAGACGGGCACCGTTTTGTGGACAAGCCTCCCGACGGGAACCATTTTACGGACATGCCACCCGAAGGGCACCGTTTTACCTACAGGCCACCGGACGGCACCCGACGGGCACCATTTTTTTACCGACACGCCACCCGACGGGCACTATTTTATCGAAAGGCGACCCGACGAGCACCGTTTTACCGACACGCCAACTGACGGGCATCGTTTTGCCGACATACCCGACGGGCACCATTTTACTGACACGCCACCCGACGGGCACCGGTTTACCGACATGGCCGACGAGCACCGTTTTACCGACATGCTCGACGGGCACTGTTTTACCGATAGGGCACCCGACGGGCACTGTTTTACCGACATGCCACCCGACGGGGACGGGTTTGTCGACAAACCACTCGACGCGCACCGTTTTTTCGACACGCCACCTGACGGGTACCGTTTTACTGATAGGCCACCCGACGGGGACCGTTTTACCAACACGCCACCCGACGGGCACCGTTTTTTTCCGATAAGCCACCCGACGGGCACTATTATGCCAACATGACACCCAACGTGATCCGTGTGGACGAGAGCCGACGTGCCACCCGACAGGCACCGTTTTGCCGACAAGCCCACCCGATGGGCACCGTTTTGCCGACAGGCCACCCGACGGGCACCTTTTTACCGACATGCCACCCGGCGGGCACCATTTTACCGACAGGCGACCTGACGGGCACCGTTTTACCGACATGCCACCCGACGGGCACCGTTTTGCCGACAAGCCTCTCGACGGGCACCGTTTTACCGACATGCCACCCGATGGGCACCGTTTTACCGATATGGCCGACAAGCACCGTTTTACCAACAATCCACCCGACGGGCACTGTGTGGATGAGAGCTAACGTGCCTCGCGACGGGCACCATTTTACCGACACGCCACCCGACAGGCACCGTTTTGCGGACAAGCCTCCCGACGGGCACCGTTTTACCGACACGCCTCCCGACGGGCACCGTTTTACCGACATGCCACCCGACGAGCACCATTTTATCGACAGGCCACCCGACGGGCACCGTTTTACCGACACGGCCGAGGAGCATCGTTTTACCGACTGGCCACACGACGGGCACCGTTTTACCGACACGCCACCCATCGGGCACCATTTTACCGTCACGCCACCCGACGGGCACCGTTTTGCCGACATGCCCGACGGGCACCATTTTACCGACACGCCACCCGACGGGCACCGGTTTACCGACATGGTAGACGAGCACCATTTTACCGACATGCTCGACGGGCACTGTTTTACCGACAGGGCACCCGACGCGCACCTTTTTATCGACACGCCACCGGACGGATACCGTTTTACTGACAGGCCACCCGACGGACACCGTTTTACCGACACGCCACCCGACGGGCACCGTTTTACCGACATGCCACCCGACGGGTGCCATGGATCGGATTAGACACATATTCATGGATGAACAAAGTGAAGAACATGAAAATGGAAAAATAAAAGATAATGGGATTACCAAGTCGGAAGGCTCAACCTTGGACCAATCACACACCGAATGTGCTACGAGTCCCTCGATCGACAATCCTAGTGGCGACGATACGATTGAACACATCCCATGCTCAAAAGGAATCCAAACCGAATGGATGAACTCATGGGTGACCTTTCAAACAAAGTATATTCACTCTCCAAGTGTTTCAACATATATTCATTCAAAAGGTGAAATGAGACAAAGTTGGGAAGGACCTATTTATAGGTGTCCCAAAACACAAGTGTTTAAACAACCCTAAACTAGGAATAAACAAACATGGGAAATAACAAGAAACCCTAAAGCTACTTTGTCCCTAAAGGGGTTTTGTCGCGATCCAAGGGCTTGGTCGCGATACCGGCCTCCGCGACAGGGGGGGGCTTTCGCGACAAGGCTTCCGCGACAAGGGCTCCTCTTCCGCGACAAGGACTTCCGCGACAAAGGGGCTTCCGCGACAAAGGCTTCCGCGACAAGAGGGCTTCCGCGACAAAGGCTTCCGCGACAAAGGGCTTCCGCGACAAAGGCTTCCGCGACAAAGGCTCCTCTAGCGACAGGGGGCGGTGGTTCGCGACTCAGCTTGCTCTATCTGAATTAGTAGCTTTAGTCCCATCTTCCCTGCTTTAGCTTTCAACAGCTCCTCTTCAAAATTCCGGTTCAGCAGCTCAGCAACTCTGGTTGTAAACTTCCTAGTCCGCTGCTGGGATACCGGTCCGTCAGGAAATGCGGGGATCAACAGTGCTCTTGTTCCGGCTTCCATGCCATCCCCACCCCCTTGGGGAGGTTGATCCATCAACCGACCATGATCTTCCTCATCTCTTTCGAACAGAGTCAGATCTGCAACATTAAAAACAGGATTAATATGACCGTATTCTTCAGATAATTGTAGTTTATACGCATTATTATTAATCCGTTCTAAAACTTTAAATGGCCCATCTCCTCGCGGAGATAACTTGTTGCGTCGGCTTGCAGGAAACCGTTCTTTCTTCCAGTTGAGCCAGACCCAATCCCCGGGGTTCAATTTCAGCTCCTTCCTCCCGCGGTTGTTGTACTTGGCGTAACCTTCAGCAGCTTTTGTCAGGCTGTCCCGGACATCCTTATGCATCTCCTTAATTGCATTTGCCCTGTTTCTGCCATTGATATTAAGATGCTCATTGCGAGGCAATGGCAGCAAGTCAAGTGGCGTTAGTGGGTTAAACCCGTACACAATCTCAAATGGTGACATGTGTGTGGCACTGTGTACGTGTCTATTATAGGCAAATTCAATATAAGGTAAGCATTCATCCCAGCTCTTGCTACTCGAAGCAGTAATGATTCTAAGTAAATTACCCAAAACTCGATTTACCGCTTCGGTCTGTCCGTCTGTCTGAGGATGATAGGCAGTGGAGAATAACAGTCTTGTTCCGATTTCAGCCCACAGGGATTTCCAGAAATAACTTACAAACTTCGCATCTCTGTCTGAGACAATAGTCCTCGGGACGCCATGTAGTCTTACAACCTCTTTGAAGAATATCTTAGCGACATGGTGCGCATCATTGGTCTTGGCGCAGGGTATGAAATGTGCCATTTTGGAGAACCGGTCAACTACCACAAAAATTGAATCCTTTGCCCGAGCAGTGCGGGGCAACCCCAAAACGAAGTCCATAGATAAATCGATCCATGGACCCTCGGGTACGGGCAATGCTTGATAAAGTCCATGTGGTTTGGCTGTCGACTTGGCCCTCAAACAGGTGATGCACTTGTTGATAAAGTCAGCAACTTGCTTTTCCATCCCCGGCCAATGAAAACGTTCTGCTAATATGTTCATTGTAGCAATTCTCCCAAAGTGACCCATCATGTCGCCTGAATGCGCTTCAGTAATCAGAAATTCCCTGACAGATCCCTTTGGTATGCACAGCTTGTTTCCATAGTAGAGAAAACCATTCAATTGAGAGAATTCCTTGAAGGCTATTTTCTCGGTTTTCTTGTA
This sequence comes from Hygrophila difformis, assembly GCA_030278955.1. Classification (NCBI taxonomy): domain Eukaryota; kingdom Viridiplantae; phylum Streptophyta; class Magnoliopsida; order Lamiales; family Acanthaceae; genus Hygrophila; species Hygrophila difformis. The sequence goes on along the minus strand of JAOANR010000005.1, from coordinate 28,897,295 downwards.
GATTTCTCCAAAATCTTTATCTTGAGCATACAAGTCCTTTATATGCTCGAACCCAATCAGGTGTGTTGTGGCAAATGCGGCTAGATTCAGTCTTCTGGATAGTGCATCTGCCACCACATTGTCTTTTCCCTTCTTATAACAGATCACATACGGGAATGATTCAATGAAAGAGCTCCATCGGGCATGTCTTGCATTCTTCAGTTGCCCCTGTCCTCGTATATGCTTTAACGTCTCGTGATCCGTGTGGATAATAAATTCCCTTCCGCGCAAGTAATGTTGCCATGTTCTCAATGCTTGCACCACAACATATAATTCCTTATCATATGTGGAGTAATTCAATTGAGCTCCTCCGAATTTTTCACTGTGGTAGGCAATCGGCCGTCCATTTTGCAACAATACCGCGCCCATGCCAGTCCCGGATGCATCACATTCGATCTCAAAAGGAAGATCGAAATTGGGAAGTGCCAGCACTGGCGCATGGGTGAGCTTTTCCTTCAACTCATCAAATGACTTCTGCTCCTTTAGTCCCCATTTGAACTGTAAACTCTTCTTTAGCAGAGAGGTCATTGGTGCGGCGATCACACTGAATTGCGGCACAAATCTTCGAAAGAACCCGCACATGCCCAAAAATCTTCGAACTTCATTGACGTTAGTTGGTGGTGTCCACTCAGAAATAGCTTTGATTTTGGAATCATCCACCTTCAGTCCGTTTCCTCCAACGACAAATCCTAAAAAGGTAACTTCGGGCACGTGGAAGGTGCACTTCTCGAAATTGGCATAAAGCTCGGCCTTCCTCAGTTTGATTATTACCTGGACAACATGCTTTACATGATCAGATTCGTTGTAACTGTAAATAAGGATATCATCAAAATACACAACGACAAATTTGCCCATAAACTCCCTCAGAGTGTCGTTCATAAGCCTCATAAAGGTAGATGGAGCATTTGTGAGACCGAAAGGCATCACAAGCCACTCATACAGCCCGAACTTCGTCTTGAATGCTGTTTTCCATTCGTCTCCTGGCTGCATGCGGATCTGGTGGTAGCCGCTTTTCAGATCTATCTTTGTAAAAATGCTTGCTCCACCCAGCTCATCGAGCATGTCATCTAATCGTGGAATCGGATGGCGGTATTTGATGGTGATAGCATTGACGGCTCTGCAGTCGACACACATCCTCCACGTTCCGTTTTTCTTCGGCACCAGTAGTACAGGCACTGCACATGGAGATAGACTCTCCCGAACCCATCCTTTGTCTAGCAAGTCTTGTACTTGTTTCTGGACCTCTTTGGTTTCGTCTGGGTTCATGCGGTATGCAGGCCGATTTGGAATCGATGCTCCTGGTACAAAGTCGATCTTATGCTCTACACCTCTCAAAGGTGGTAACCCTGCTGGTAGCTCTTCCGGAAAAACATCCATGTTATCTTCCAGCATCCTGCGAAAATTATCAGGCACGTTAAGTGTAGCAAGGGAGTTCTTAGAAATTTCTTCTACAGGTTTAACAAACGCTAGAAAACAGTGACCGGGTGACGGTGCCTCTTCAATGGCTGCTTCCAGCTCTTGCTTTGTGAATAACAAGCATCGTTCAGAGCCTGCAAGTAATAAGGGAGATTGATTAGAATTATCAGAATTAATTGCAACCCCTTTACCCTTTTGTTTTCTTTTGAACTCCTCTTCTTCCTTCCGGATGTTTTCCATTAGATTCCGATGATCAATCTTAACAGTCTTCGGTGGTAGTGACTTCATCGTGATTCTGCTTTGTCCATCACGAAACGAGAGATCATTCTCTGTGCCTCTATAGATCACGCGCTTGTCATACATCCAAGGTCTTCCCAATAGCACATGACACGCGGTCATGGGAACTACATCGCACAAGATATCTTCAGAATAGGGCCCAATAGTGATTGGCACCCGTGCTTGCTTCACGACTTTCGTAGCCCCGTGCTCGTTCATCCAATGGAAATTGTATGGCTTCACGTGGTCTTGCATAGGTATTCCCAACCTGCGCACAGTATAGAGACTAACAGCATTAACACAGCTTCCATTGTCTACAATTAATGAGGCAACATTGCCTTTAAGTTTACAATGGTAATGAAATAGATTCTCCTTTGTTCCGGTGTATTTCCCTTAGGTTCGTCAGCTTTCTCGGCTGTGAGTGCTCTCATGGCGATGAAGTTAGTCACGTACTCTTCCTCATTCTCCTCCAAGACTACTCGGCTCAGATCGCCCTCGTCTGGATACTGTTCATTATCATCGTCTTCATGTTCAGCTTCTGCTTCATCATACTCCTCGTCTGAATCAACCTCTTTCCATGTACCTGGTTCTATCATCACCATTCGCCTTTCTTTTCTCAAACAATCTCGGGAATAATGGCCCTTTTGTCCACACTTGAAGCAGGTGACATCCTTGACATCCCTCTTGGGTTTGTCTCGATCGTCCTTCCTGTATCGGTATGGGTCCTTGAAGTCCTTACCCATCTCGAAAGCTTTAGGCCTGTTGGGCCTGTCATCTCTTGGTGCGTTGGGCTTCCCATATTTATCGGTCGACTTGGAAGGTGAGTCACTGGGTCTGGTCGTCCAATACTTGGTAGAGTTGGAGATAATGGTTGATTTGACGGGTTTGTCCCTCAGTTGACGGTCAATCTCAATGGCTAATTGAACCAGATGTTCTAGCCCAGTGTATTCTCTTAACTTGATCTCAGCAAGTACTTCTCGCCTCAATCCTCGCTTGAACCTCGCCATCAGTAGCGGTTCATCTTCATTCATCTGTGCTCTCATCATGAGGCATTCCAGTTCTTTGTAGTACTCATCGGCAGTCCTGTTGCCCTGCACACAAAAATTAACTTTTAGATATAGTTCATCGAAGTAACTACTTGGAACAAACCTCTTTTCCATAGCATGCATTAATTGAGCCCAAGTGGCAATGGCTGGCGTTCCCATCCTTTGAGTATCGCGCTGTAACTTTTGCCACCATTGTAACGCATAGTCCTTGAATTCACATACGGCTAATTGGATCTTTGTGAATTCATTATATTGTTGACAGTCATAGATTAATTCAATAGACTGTCGCCAATCAATAAATTCTTCCGGATCACTTGTTCCCTTGAACGCCGGTATGGTGAATTTGATTCCTCGTAGATCAGCTTCCATTCTGTTCTGTTCAACGTGCGCTCGAGGCGTGTGATCTTCTTCAAATTCGTCCTCGAGATGTACTACTGGAGGTGGATTCATGTCTAAGCGCTGTCGTGGTGGATAGTGCACTGGCGGTCTAGGAATAGCTGCGGCTGGCGCTGGTTGTGGAGGGGGAGGCACTTGGAACTGGACATTTGTTGGCACTGGGGGTCGAGGTGGAGTCGGAGCTGGCGCCCGATTGCCTCGTGAACCTTGCCGTCTGTCATAAGTTCCAAAATGTAATCCTTGCTCCTCAATAGTGGCCTCAGCTTCCTCCATGTCTGATCGATTTACTCCGCTTGTACTCCCGGGGGTATTGGTAGGTGGCGACGGTGTGGGCCGAAAGGCTTCTTCAATCCTTCTGTCCACATGTTGCATGACTTGTGTCTGGAGTGCTTCTCCCCATAAGGTATCTCCCCGTTGTACATCAGTGGTCAGAGTATCCAAGCGCTGAGTAAGTTCGGTGACTCGAGTTGCATTCTCATTGATATCCTTGCGCATGGTTTCAAGATCAGACTTCTTGGCGTTATCAGCAACGGCGGCTGTCAGATTCCGCATCATTTCCAACAGTTGGGCCATGTTGGGGTCAGTACTTCCTGCCATAATAAAACTAAATGGAAAGGGAAGGAAAACTAGATATATGTATAATGGGTTAGAAGAAATCAACTGAAATATGTAGAGTGTCCTCACAAGTGTATCTCTCACTGAAGGCCCTGATTCTCCACCAGTGGTTCCAATAGGAGGGAAAATGTTCAACCGTATCAACCACTATCAAAGGGTGAGAGAGATAAAAATATAGGACGCACAGTGCAAGAAACCGTTTGCAGTGTTCGACTCTATCAATGAAAAGACTCAGAGTTGTGTGTGAAGTGTGATTAATCTGAATTAATTATCAGTTTACCGCGTTAATCAGCTATGCAAGCAAATATCCAGACCCCTCACAATTTAGAAGTGTAAAGTAAAAACCTCACAAAAATAAAATGCTCGGAATAAAATATCTGCCTCACTCACACAATCCCAATAGCAAAAATTACCAAGCTGATAAAACAACCCGGTAAAAATTACTATTGGGGAACTCCACTATCTGTAATTACAGACGGAGCTTCAACTCTGATGGTTTGTAAAATAAATCAGCGGAACAGTGCAAGCACTTATTCCTCGAGGAATTCCACTGTCTAGTGCGAGCACTGACGGAACTTCAACTCGATAGATTGTTCGTGATTTACTTTAGTGAAACCGTACAGTAAAAATAAAACAGTCCAATAATTACAGTCCCAATGTGTACAGTCCGAATTACAAATATTGCAATATAATGAATATCTCGGAAATACTGTAATGGACACGTGGCAGCCTCTGATTGGACGCTGAGATTCTGAAACTGCGGTCGCGAAACTGATGTAGTGTCGCTAAGCGTGGCTTAGGGACAGGCGTATAGCGACAAAGCGCTTAGGGACAGAGCAAGAATTTCCTCCTTGTGGCGCTATCTGGTGTTTTGTCGCTAAGCGTGGCTTGGCGACAGATGGACCGCGACAAAGGCGCTTGGCGACAGAGCCTGATTTTCCTCCTTGTGGCACTATGCTGGAGTTTGTCGCTAAGCGTGGCTTGGCGACAGAGGGACCGCGACAGAGGCGCTTGGCAACAGAGCCTGATTTTCCTCCTTGTGGCACTATGCTGGAGTTTGTCGCTAAGCGTGGCTTGGCGACAGAGGGACCGCGACAGAGGCGCTTGGCGACAGAGCCTGATTTTCCTCCTTGTGGCACTATGCTGGAGTTTGTCGCTAAGCGTGGCTTGGCGACAGAGGGACCGCGACAGAGGCGCTTGGCGACAGAGCCTGATTTTCCTACTTGTGGCACTATGCTGGAGTTTGTCGCTAAGCGTGGCTTGGCGACAGAGGGACCGCGACAGAGGCGCTTGGCGACAGAGCCTTGGGGACACGGGACCTTTGGTCCAGCTTTCTTTTTCCTTGATGTTGACCCACTTGAGTCCTCCCAACAAACTTGGCAGCACAATTAATTCCCCAAAAAGCAAAATCGTACTATCCCAACACTTGTCCCCCAAGTAAGACAAATAAACACACACCCCAAAACCCTATTTTGGATCAAACTCAAACCCTCAAGAACAATTTGAATTTTCTTATGAACATCAAGAACACTCAAACCCAACTCCAACAAAACCCACTCTCGGATAATCACTCAAACATGGATATTGCAAGCATATAATACCAATTAACACTTAAAACCAAACATACAATCCAAATCAAGCACATAAACACGAAAATATGAAGATCAAAGAGCAAAAATGGCAAAATTTTCGAGTTTGGACAAGAACACCCTAAAAACTTAAAATGATCATATCTCACTCAATACTTGGCCAAATTTGATGATCCACATATGTAAATTCATCTACTCGACTCAAGGAACTCAAATATGCATCCAGATTTGAAAAATATCGAGATTTCAGGCACGGAAATCGATGCTACAGTAAACAGGATGTAGAAAACTCAAGAACAACAACTATTTTTGGGTTTTTTGATAATAAGATGGAGTGAATAAGGCCTAATCTAGGCTCTGATACCAAATAGATATGCCATGGATCGGATTAGACACATATTCATGGATGAACAAAGTGAAGAACATGAAAATGGAAAAATAAAAGATAATGGGATTACCAAGTCGGAAGGCTCAACCTTGGACCAATCAATCACACACCGAATGTGCTACGAGTCCCTCGATCGACAATCCTAGTGGCGACGATACGATTGAACACATCCCATGCTCAAAAGGAATCCAAACCGAATGGATGAACTCATGGGTGACCTTTCAAACAAAGTATATTCACTCTCCAAGTGTTTCAACATATATTCATTCAAAAGGTGAAATGAGACAAAGTTGGGAAGGACCTATTTATAGGTGTCCCAAAACACAAGTGTTTAAACAACCCTAAACTAGGAATAAACAAACATGGGAAATAACAAGAAACCCTAAAGCTACTTTGTCCCTAAAGGGGTTTTGTCGCGATCCAAGGGCTTGGTCGCGATACCGGCCTCCGCGACAGGGGGGGGCTTTCGCGACAAGGCTTCCGCGACAAGGGCTCCTCTTCCGCGACAAGGACTTCCGCGACAAAGGGGCTTCCGCGACAAAGGCTTCCGCGACAAAGGGCTTCCGCGACAAAGGCTTCCGCGACAAAGGCTCCTCTAGCGACAGGGGGCGGTGGTTCGCGACTCAGCTTGCTCTATCTGAATTAGTAGCTTTAGTCCCATCTTCGCGACAAAGGCCACCCGACGGACACCGTTTTACCGACACGCCACCCGACGGGCACCGTTTTACCGACATGCCACCCGACGGGCACCGTTTTACCGACACACCACCCGACGGGCATTGTTATGCTGACTTTACACCCGACATGACCCGTGTGGAAGAGATCTGACGTGCCACTCGACGGGCACCGTTTTGCCGACAAGCCTACCGACGGGCACCGTTTTCCCGACACGCCAACTGACGGGTACCCTTTTACCGACATGCCAACCGACGGGCACCGTTTTACCGACAGGACACCCGACGGGCACCATTTTACAGACACGCCATCGCACGAGCACCGTTTACCGACATGCCATGCGACGAGCACTGTTTTGCTGACATGTCACCCGATGGGCACCGTTTTACAGACAGACCACCCGACGGGCACTGTTTTACCGACACGTCACCCGACGGGCACCGTTTTGCCGACAGGCGCCCCGACGGGCACCGTTTTGCGGACAAGCCTCCCGACGGGCACCGTTTTGCCGACAGGCCCCCCGATGGGCACCATTTTGCTGACACGCCTACCGACGGGCACTGTTTTGCCGACATGTCACCCGACGGGCATCGTTTTACGTACAGGCGACCCGACGGGCACCGTTTTACCGACATGGCCGACGAGCACCGTTTCACCCACATGCCACCCGACCGTCACCGTTTACCGACACGCCACCCAACAGGCACCATTTTACCGACTGGCCACCCGACGGGCACCATTTTACCGACATGGCCGACGAGCACCGTTTCACCGACAGGCCACCCGACGGGCACCATTTTATCGAAATGCTACCGTCCCCATTGTTTTACCGACAGGCCACCCGTCGGGCACCATATTACCGAAACGCACCCGACGGGCATAGTTTTGCCGACATGCCCCCCGACAGGTACTGTTTTACTGACAGGCCACCCGACGGTTACCGTTTCACTGACACGCCACCAGACGGGCACCGTTTTGTGGACAAGCCTCCCGACGGGAACCATTTTACGGACATGCCACCCGAAGTGCACCGTTTTACCTACAGGCCACCGGACGGCACCCGACGGGCACCATTTTTTTACCGACACGCCACCCGACGGGCACCATTTTATCGAAAGGCGACCCGACGAGCACCGTTTTACCGACACGCCAACTGACGGGCATCGTTTTGCCGACATACCCGACGGGCACCATTTTACTGACACGCCACCCGACGGGCACCGGTTTACCGACATGGCCGACGAGCACCGTTTTACCGACATGCTCGACGGGCACTGTTTTACCGATAGGGCACCCGACGGGCACTGTTTTACCGACATGCCACCCGACGGGGACGGGTTTGTCGACAAACCACTCGACGCGCACCGTTTTTTCGACACGCCACCTGACGGGTACCGTTTTACTGATAGGCCACCCGACGGGGACCGTTTTACCAACACGCCACCCGACGGGCACCGTTTTTTTCCGATAAGCCACCCGACGGGCACTGTTATGCCAACATGACACCCAACGTGATCCGTGTGGACGAGAGCCGACGTGCCACCCGACAGGCACCGTTTTGCCGACAAGCCCACCCGATGGGCACCGTTTTGCCGACAGGCCACCCGACGGGCACCTTTTTACCGACATGCCACCCGGCGGGCACCATTTTACCGACAGGCGACCTCACGGGCACCGTTTTACCGACATGCCACCCGACGGGCACCGTTTTGCCGACAAGCCTCTCGACGGGCACCGTTTTACCGACATGCCACCCGATGGGCACCGTTTTACCGATATGGCCGACAAGCACCGTTTTACCAACAATCCACCCGACGGGCACTGTGTGGATGAGAGCTAACGTGCCACGCGACGGGCACCATTTTACCGACACGCCACCCGACAGGCACCGTTTTGCGGACAAGCCTCCCGACGGGCACCGTTTTACCGACACGCCTCCCGACGGGCACCGTTTTACCGACATGCCACCCGACGAGCACCATTTTATCGACAGGCCACCCGACGGGCACCGTTTTACCGACACGGCCGAGGAGCATCGTTTTACCGACTGGCCACACGACGGGCACCGTTTTACCGACACGCCACCCATCGGGCACCATTTTACCGTCACGCCACCCGACGGGCACCGTTTTGCCGACATGCCCGACGGGCACCATTTTACCGACACGCCACCCGACGGGCACCGGTTTACCGACATGGTAGACGAGCACCATTTTACCGACATGCTCGACGGGCACTGTTTTACTGACAGGGCACCCGACGCGCACCTTTTTATCGACACGCCACCGGACGGATACCGTTTTACTGACAGGCCACCCGACGGACACCGTTTTACCGACACGCCACCCGACGGGCACCGTTTTACCGACATGCCACCCGACGGGCACCGTTTTACCGACACACCACCCGACGGGCACCGTTTTTTCCGATAAGTCACCCGACGGGCATTGTTATGCTGACTTTACACCCGACATGACCCGTGTGGAAGAGATCTGACGTGCCACTCGACGGGCACCGTTTTGCCGACAAGCCTACCGACGGGCACCGTTTTCCCGACACGCCAACTGACGGGTACCCTTTTACCGACATGCCAACCGACGGGCACCGTTTTACCGACAGGACACCCGACGGGCACCATTTTACAGACACGCCATCGCACGAGCACCGTTTACCGACATGCCATGCGACGAGCACTGTTTTGCTGACATGTCACCCGATGGGCACCGTTTTACAGACAGACCACCCGACGGGCACTGTTTTACCGACACGTCACCCGACGGGCACCGTTTTGCCGACAGGCGCCCCGACGGGCACCGTTTTGCGGACAAGCCTCCCGATGGGCACCGTTTTGCCGACAGGCCCCCCGATGGGCACCATTTTGCTGACACGCCTACCGACGGGCATTGTTTTGCCGACATGTCACCCGACGGGCATCGTTTTACGTACAGGCGACCCGACGGGCACCGTTTTACCGACATGGCCGACGAGCACCGTTTCACCCACATGCCACCCGACCGTCACCGTTTACCGACACGCCACCCAACAGGCACCATTTTACCGACTGGCCACCCGACGGGCACCATTTTACCGACATGGCCGACGAGCACCGTTTCACCGACAGGCCACCCGACGGGCACCATTTTATCGAAATGCTACCGTCCCCATTGTTTTACCGACAGGCCACCCGTCGGGCACCATATTACCGAAACGCACCCGACGGGCATAGTTTTGCCGACATGCCCCCCGACAGGTACTGTTTTACTGACAGGCCACCCGACGGTTACCGTTTCACTGACACGCCACCAGACGGGCACCGTTTTGTGGACAAGCCTCCCGACGGGAACCATTTTACGGACATGCCACCCGAAGTGCACCGTTTTACCTACAGGCCACCGGACGGCACCCGACGGGCACCATTTTTTTACCGACACGCCACCCGACGGGCACCATTTTATCGAAAGGCGACCCGACAAGCACCGTTTTACCGACACGCCAACTGACGGGCATCGTTTTGCCGACATACCCGACGGGCACCATTTTACTGACACGCCACCCGACGGGCACCGGTTTACCGACATGGCCGACGAGCACCGTTTTACCGACATGCTCGACGGGCACTGTTTTACCGATAGGGCACCCGACGGGCACTGTTTTACCGACATGCCACCCGACGGGGACGGGTTTGTCGACAAACCACTTGACGCGCACCGTTTTTTCGACACGCCACCTGACGGGTACCGTTTTACTGATAGGCCACCCGACGGGGACCGTTTTACCAACACGCCACCCGACGGGCACCGTTTTTTTCCGATAAGCCACCCGACGGGCACTGTTATGCCAACATGACACCCAACGTGATCCGTGTGGACGAGAGCCGACGTGCCACCCGACAGGCACCGTTTTGCCGACAAGCCCACCCGATGGGCACCGTTTTGCCGACAGGCCACCCGACGGGCACCTTTTTACCGACATGCCACCCGGCGGGCACCATTTTACCGACAGGCGACCTCACGGGCACCGTTTTACCGACATGCCACCCGACGGGCACCGTTTTGCCGACAAGCCTCTCGACGGGCACCGTTTTACCGACATGCCACCCGATGGGCACCGTTTTACCGATATGGCCGACAAGCACCGTTTTACCAACAATCCACCTGACGGGCACTGTGTGGATGAGAGCTAACGTGCCACGCGACGGGCACCATTTTACCGACACGCCACCCGACAGGCACCGTTTTGCAGACAAGCCTCCCGACGGGCACCGTTTTACCGACACGCCTCCCGACGGGCACCGTTTTACCGACATGCCACCCGACGAGCACCATTTTATCGACAGGCCACCCGACGGGCACCGTTTTACCGTCACGGCCGAGGAGCATCGTTTTACCGACTGGCCACACGACGGGCACCGTTTTACCGACATGCCACCCATCGGGCACCATTTTACCGTCACGCCACCCGACGGGCACCGTTTTGCCGACATGCCCGACGGGCACCATTTTACCGACATGCCACCCGACAGGCACCGGTTTACCGACATGGCAGACGAGCACCGTTTTACCGACATGCTCGACGGGCACTGTTTTATCGACAGGGCACCCGACGCGCACCATTTTATCGACACGCCACCGGACGGATACCGTTTTACTGATAGGCCACCCGACGGGCACCGTTTTACCGACACGCCACCCGACGGGCACCGTTTTACCGACACGCCACCCGACGGGCACCGTTTTTTCCGATAAGCCACCCGACGGGCATTGTTATGCTGACTTTACACCCGACATGACCCTTGTGGACGAGATCTGACGTGCTACCCGACGGGCACCGTTTTGCCGACAAGCCTAGCGACGGGCACCGTTTTCCCGACACGCCAACTGACGGGCACCGTTTTAGCGACATGCCAACCGACGGGCACCGTTTTACCGACAGGAAACCCGACGGGCACCATTTTACAGACATGCCATCGCACGAGCACCATTTACCGACATGCCACGCGACGAGCACTATTTTGCCGACATGTCACCCGATGGGCACCGTTTTACAGACAGGCCACCCGACGGGCACTATTTTACCGACACGTCACCCGACGGGCACCGTTTTGCCGACAAGCCTCCCGACGGGCACCGTTTTGCCGACAGGCCCCCCGATGGGCACCATTTTGCTGACACGCCTACCGACGGGCACTGTTTTGCCAACATGTCACCCGACGGGCACCGTTTTACGTACAGGCCACCCGACGGGCACCGTTTTACCGACATGGCCGACGAGCACCGTTTCACCCACATGCCACCCGACGGTCACCGTTTACCGACACGCCACCCAACAGGCACCATTTTACCGACTGGCCACCCGTCGGGCACCATTTTACCGACCTGGCCGACGAGCACCGTTTCACCGACAGGCCACCCGCCGGGCACCATTTTACCGAAATGCTACCCGTCCCCAGTGTTTTACCGACAGGCCACCCGTCGGGCACCATATTACCGAAACACACCCGACGGGCACAATTTTGCCGACATGCCACCCGACAGGCACTGTTTTACAGACAGGCCACCCGACGGTTACCGTTTCACTGACACGCCACCCGACGGGCACCGTTTTGTGGACAAGCCTCGCGACGGGAACCATTTTACGGACATGCCACCCGACGGGCACCGTTTTACCCACAGGCCACCCGACGGCCGACGGTTACCGTTTTGCCGAAAGGCCCCCCGATGAGCACCGTTTTGTCGACACGCTACCCGACGGGCACCGTTTTGCCGACAGACCACCCGATGGGCACCATTTTGCCGACAGGCCCCCCGACGGATACCGTTTTGCCGACACGCCTCCGAGGGGCACTGTATTGCCTACATGTCTCCCGACGGGCACCGTTTTACGCACAGGCCACCCGATGGGCACCGTTTTATCAACATGGCCGACGAGCATCGTTTCACCGACACGCCACCAGATGGGCACCGTTTACCGACATGCCACCCCACGGGCACCGTTTTACCGACTGGCCACCCGACGGGCACCATTTTACCGACATGGCCGACGAGCACCGTTTCATCGACACGCCACCTGACAGGCACCATTTTATCGACATGCCACCCATCGCGCATCGTTTTACCGAAACGCCACCCAACGGGGCACCGTTTTGCCAACATGCCACCCGACAGGCACCGTTTTACCGACATGCCACCCGACGGGCACCATTTTACCGACATGGCCGACGAGCACCGTTTCATCGACACGCCACCTGACAGGCACCATTTTATCGACATGCCACCCATCGCGCACCGTTTTACCGAAACGCCACCCAACGGGGCACCGTTTTGCCAACATGCCACCCGACAGGCACCGTTTTACCGACATGCCACCCGACGGGCACCGTTTTACCGACACGCCACCCGACGGGCACTGTTTTGTAAACATGCCACCCGACGGGCACCGTTTTGTTGACAAGCCACCCCGACGGGCACCGTGTGGATAAGAGCAAAAGTGCCACGCGACGGGCACAGTTTTACCGACACGCCACCCGACGGGCACCATTTTACCGACAGGCGACCCGTCGGGCACCGTTTTACCGACACGCCACCGGATGGGCACCGTTTTACCGACATGTCCGACAAGCACCGTTGCCATGGATCTCAAGTGTCTATCCGAAATCAAGATCAAAGAAGGGGGAAGAAGAGAAATCGATCAAACTATCAAAAACAACAAAAGATCAAAAAGAAGAACAAAATACTTGTGATGATGAAGGATGTGCTCTCGGATTGCACATTCAAGAAGCAAGAGACACGGACCCTTCTAGTTCGAACCATTTGCCTCCATGGATGCCTTCCAAGATCGACGTCGTGGTGCCTCCTTCAAGCATTCCCCGCGTCACGACCCCAACAAGCTATCTTGTGGAACCGATTTGCCATTCTTCTCTCAAGGGTGCCACGGCCAAGGGTGGTGGAAAAGGGGTGATCGGCCGAGGCTATGGGAGGAGATGGAGGGATAGAACTTTGAGGGTTCCAACTACCACTCAAAGGAAAACAAGAAAGAAAGAGTTCCTCTCTTTACTCTCAAAAGTGTATTCAATTTCCAAATGATCAAAGTTGTGATACAAGTGTGGGGTGATGGCCTATTTAAAGGCCAAGTGCACGCCCCAAAAATGGAAAAGGGGTTCGGCCAAGTGCCAAACAAGGCCCTTACTTCCACCCTCAACTCCCAACAATCTCAACTCCAAACAAACTCAACCATCTCTATGACAAGCTCACCTAACTCCAAGACATAAACCTAGTACTATCCTAGTTAACCTAGTATTAGGATGTCTCAATACATTTGTCTTAATGAGATCATACCTAATAGGAATATACAAGCAAACATCTAAACTAGAATGTTTTTACGCATGTAATAGAAACATAGGTAGACATGTCTTGGTGTTGTCCTAACTTCTTCACTTAAGCTCCAAATGGTCTCTTTCCTTCTCCCAAGCTTTAATCTTCATCTTCCCTTGTCAACATGATGCATACACCTTGATTGGACTTTATGAAATTGATTGTTGAAGTTGGGACGTCCTCGTCACTCTCTCCCCCTTGAAAAGGTTGAGACTTCAACCGATCTTGCTCCTCATCTCCAAGTTCATACAAGGTAAGATCTGAAATATTAAAAGAAGGATTAATACCATATTCACTAGGTAGATCCAATTTATAAGCATTATCATTGATCTTCTCGATCACTCTAAAAGGCCCATCTCCTCTTGGAGATAACTTGTCCCTCCTTTGGGCCGGAAACCTTTCCTTCCTCATATGGACCCAAACCAAGTCTCCCGGTTGGAGTACAACCGCCTTGCGTCCACGATTGGCATACTTGGCATACGTTTGCGTTGCCTTTTCTAAACTTTCCTTAACTTGCACATGCATGTCCTTGATCCTTTTTGCCCTATCCCTGCCATTAGGATTCGAATACTCATTGCTAGGCAATGGCAACAAGTCAGTGGGGGCAAGGGGGTTAAGTCCATAAACCACTTCAAAAGGAGACATATGAGTAGCAGAATGTACATGACGATTATAAGCAAACTCAATGTATGGTAAACATTCATCCCAGCTTTTGCTATTACTACTCACAATGATTCTAAGTAAGTTTCCTAATACCCTATTAACAGATTCAGTTTGGCCATCAGTTTGAGGGTGATAAGAAGTAGAGAATAACAACTTAGTTCCTATTTCATGCCACAATGATTTCCAAAAATAGCTAATGAACTTAGTATCTCTATCAGAAACAATAGTCTTAGGAACACCATGCAATCTAACAATCTCCTTAAAGAACAACTTAGCTATGTGATGAGCATCATTAGTCTTAGAACATGGAATAAAGTGAGCCATTTTGGAGAACCTATCAACTACAACAAATATAGAATCTTTAGCTCTACTAGTTCTAGGCAATCCTAAAATGAAATCCATGCTTATATCAACCCAAGGCACACTAGGTATAGGCAAAGGCATATACAATCCATGAGGTTTAGAAGTAGACTTAGCTTTAAGACAAGTAATGCACTTAGCAATATAATCGGATACCTGCTTTCGCATTCCCGGCCAATAGAATCTTTCGCCCAAAACCTCCATGGTAGCATTCTTTCCAAAGTGCCCCATCATGTCTCCTCCATGCACCTCCTTTATGAGCAATTCCCTAATAGAACATTGAGGTATGCATAGTTTATTCTCACAATATAAGTAATCATCAACCCTATAAAACCTATCATGGCCATGCTTATGGCACAACGCATAGAGTTCACCAAAGTCCTTATCGTCCGGGTACAATGATTTAATATGTTCAAACCCTAACAAGTGGGTTGAAGCAAAAGAAACTAATGCTATACGCCTTGACAAGGCGTCCGCCACCACATTATCTTTTCCCTTCTTGTACTTGATGATGTAAGGGAATGTCTCTATGAAAGATATCCATCCGGCATGCCTCCTATTGAGCTTTTGTTGACTCCTCAAGTGCTTCAATGTCTCATGATCGGTATGAATCACAAACTCCTTTGCTAACAAGTAATGTTGCCAAGTTTTCAAAGCACAAACAATAGCATAGAGTTCTTTATCATAAGTAGGATAATTCAATACCGCTCCACCAAATTTCTCACTATGATATGCTATCGGTTTACCCTCTTGAAGCAACACCGCGCCCATGCCTTTACCCGAGGCATCACATTCCAACTCGAATGTCTTCTCGAAATTAGGTAGTGCCAACACCGGTGCTTGTGTGAGCTTTGACTTGAGTGTTTCAAATGCTTCATGTTGATCCTTGCCCCATTTGAATGGCACTCCTTTCTTCAATAGCCCTGTCAAAGGAGAGGCAATAATGCTAAAGTTAGCAACAAATCTCCTAAAGAAGCCACATAATCCAAGAAAACTCCTAATTTCTCCTATGTTAGTAGGAGGTGTCCACTCTTGGATTGCCTTGATCTTTGACTCATCCACCTTGAGTCCATCCTTGCTTACTACAAAACCAAGGAAAACAACTTGATTAGTATGAAATATACACTTCTTAAAATTGGCATACAACTTTTCCTCTCTAAGCTTCTCCAACACTAACCTAACATGCTCAACATGATCCTCTTCATTCTTACTATATATCAATATATCATCAAAATACACTACCACAAAATGACCAATGAAAGACCTAAGCACATGATTCATTAAACGCATGAAAGTAGATGGTGCATTAGTTAAGCCGAATGGCATAACCAACCACTCATACAAACCCATCTTGGTTTTGAATGCGGTCTTCCACTCATCCCCCGGTTGCATCCTTATTTGATGGTATCCACTCCTCAAGTCTATCTTTGAGAACACTTGGGATCCATGCAACTCATCAAGCATCTCGTCCAACCTAGGTATGGGATGCCTATACTTGATTGTAATGGCATTGACCGCCCTACAATCCACACACATTCGCCAAGTCCCATCCTTTTTAGGCACTAAGATCACGGGTACCGCACATGGAGAAAGGCTTTCTCTCACCCATCCTTTGTCCAATAATTCTTGGACTTGTCTTTGAATCTCCTTTCCTTCTTCCGGATTGCATTTGTATGCCGCCCTATTAGGAATAGATGATCCCGGAATGAAGTCCATTCGATGCTCAATTCCTCGAATTGGTGGTAACCCTTCGGGAAGCTCATCGGGATAGACATCTTTGTACTCATCAAGCATTCTAGAAAAAGAGTAAGGGAAAATGGTCTTAGTATTCATTTCATCATCATAGGAATCCTTACAAACTAAAACCAAACAATGACTAGTAGAGTCATCAATCAACTCCCTTTTACAATCTTTGTAGGATATCAAAATGCTAGAAGTGCCTTCATCCACTTGACTCCCTTTCTTTTTTTCTCCCTTAGACGTCTTCTTGTTTCCATATTCCTCATCTTTCATCCTCTTCTTCAAGTTGACTTGATCCTTGTGAACTTCCTTCAAAGACAAAGAAGAAATCACAATCTTAGTTTTATCATGATGAAAAGTTATAGTATTTAAAAGACCATTATATTGGATGGCCTTGTCGGATTGCCAAGGCCTTCCAAGTAGGATGTGACATGCACTCATAGGAGTGACATCACAAAGAACATCCTCCTTATACACTCCCAACTCGATTGGGACCAAAGCTTGTAATGACACTTTTTGCTCTCCACAATCGTTCATCCATTGCAACTTGTATGGAGTAGGATGCTTTGTAGTAGGCAATGCAAGCTTCTTGATGGTGTAAGAGGAAACAACATTTGTACAACTCCCGTTGTCTACAATCACCGACACGTTCCTCCCAAGTATCTTGCACCTACAATGGAAGAGATTGTTTCTTTGTTCTTTCACTCGATCCATCTCCTTGTCCTCCTTGGGCAAGTGGCCGAGCATCCTCATGGTCACCAACGAGGATGATGATGCTTCACTATCGTCCCCTTCTTGTGCTTGCATCACTTTGACCTTTTCACAATCCTCTTCACTTGAACTAGTATCACCTACAAGATCATTATCAATATATTCATACACGCCATCCTCATGTAAAATCAATGTTTTCTTAGCCGTACAATTAGATGCATAATGACCCTTTTGATGGCATTTAAAGCAAGTAATATTCTTGAGTTTATCATGATTGGGTTTAGAGACTTCCCCTTTTTGTTTGACAACCTCCTTCTCTTTTGGTGGATCTTCCTTTTTGGATGAAGCTTGCCATGGTTTTGAGGTGGTCTTGAACTCCTTTTGAAAGCCTTGCTTTGGAAAAGCCCTTTGCCCTTTTCCTTTGTTTTGATGCTCCACCTTAGTAGCAAAGTGAACCATTTCATCAAGTGTCTCGAACCGTTGCAAGTTGACTACTTCAAATATATCCCTTCGAAGACCCTTCTTGAACCTAGCTCAGGTGACACTATCTCTTTCCACCATTTGGCATCTCATCATCAAGAGTTCCAACTCCTTTGCATACTCTTCCACCGTCCTTTGTCCTTGGTATAGCGATTGCAATTTGAGCTCTTGATCCTCCAAATAGAATGGTGGAACAAATCTTGTCTCCATTGCCCTAATCAATGCCCGCCAAGTTTCAATTGGTCTTTCTCCCATTCGGTGAAGATCCCGTTTGTGCTTCTCCCACCAAGTAATGGCATAATCTTTGAACTCCACTACCGCTACTTGCACCTTCTTAAACTCCGAATAGTCATGACAATCGAACATCATCTCCATTTTGCTTTTCCACTCAAAGAATTCGTGTGGATCACTTGTCCCCTTGAAGCTTGGAATTTGAAATTTGATGGTCTTAAGCTCATCGTCTTGATGCCTTCCTCGGCCCCGACGTCCAACTTCCTCAACATCATCATCGGATTCACTCTCTTCATGTTCATCACGCCTAGGTGCTCGCCTCGGTTGCCTTGGTTCTCGGCCTTGTCCTCGGTTTTGGCCCCTCTCATGCACTCGTCTTTGGTGTCTTTCCCATGGTGGTGGACTTTCACGTGTTGAATGGCTCCCTCTTGATTGAGCTCTCGGCCTTGGGTGATCCGGCTCATCAAGATCACGCTTTCCAATCTCATCATACACGGCCTCTAATTTCCTCTCCATCATCCTTTCCAAATGAGTAGTCAAGGCCGTTCCATGCCTTCGTGATTCGGCCTCCATCTCTTGGAATCGCCTATCCGTATCCTCCTTTTGCTTGTTCAATAGAGCAATAACATCCTCCAAAGTAGCCATTATCCTACAATCAACAACAATACCAAACAAGTATATGTATAGAAAATTAGCTAAAACAAAAAACCTAAGAAAATGGAAACTCCCTCAAGTGTAGTAGGTACGCTCGGGTTGCACTCGGTCACTCCATCAAGCTCCTCAAGTAGCAATATGGGATCCCCCACAAAAGAGCTCAATTCGGCCACACTAAGTCTCAAAAGTCGAGCATCATGGTGACATTGGAACTTGAGATACGTACGCGTTAGAATGAGAAAGCAAGCATTCTAACTCGACTCAATCAAAGGCCGTTAAGAAGATCATACAAACAATGCACATTAAAGCACTTAGAAACAAAAGTTTTCAACAATCTTCCACGAATGCCTCACAATTCCCAACAAACCCACTACTTTCAACAATCTCGACTCCAAAAATTCCTACTCACAACCCAACAATTTTTGAGTGAACTCACCACACACAAAAAACCCTAAAAATATCGAAACTAGGTCTCGGCCTACTCAACAAAACCGAAACAAAAAAATTCCAAAGAAGAGAAATAGTGACAACCTAGGTTTCAAACAACCCTTTGTTGAATCACTAAAAGCACACTTGCACTAGGTTTCAACAACCCTTTTGCATTACACCAAAAAGATCAACAATTGCCCTAGGTTTCAACAACCCTTTGGCAAAAACACCAATTCAACAAATTGCCCTAGATTTCAACAATCCTTTGGCAAAGTGTGAGAATGTCAAATGCCCTAGATTTCAACAATCCTTTGGCAAAGACAAAAGAATCAAACAACTCACACAAAAATTCAACAATTGAATCGAGACTCTAAACACAAAAACTAATGGCCTCCCGCAATCTTATATTTTTTTTTTTTTTTTTATATCTTCTCGGCCATACTTCTTTTGCGCCATTTTTTTTTTTTTTTTTTTTTTTTTTATAATTCTCGGCTTTTTCTAATTTTGAGAATGCCTTTTGCTAAAAATTTCAACAAATGCACTTTTACTAGGCCACTAGCAAATTCAACAATCCCATCGAGAAAAATTCAACAAGCCAAAAAAAATACACCAAAAGGAATATGACAAGAGACAAGAAACAAAAAACAATGCCTAAACTACCTTGTAAGAGAATTGGGGAAACATCTATGTTTGTCCTAAATTTGGGGAAACATCATGTTTTGTCTTAAAAGCTCTAACTCCCAAACTAACTCACATGTGCTTCACACCCTCCCTTGTAACTCCCAAATAACCGCCCATTGTAACCCTCTCTCGGCCCTCTCTCATTTTGTGGAATCAAGTTTTCAACAATTGAATCGAGATGCTAAAACATACAAGTTTATACAATCTAGATTATGGAAAGTCGAAAACTAGCACAAAAGCAAATTCAACAATTGTTCCGAGAGTCCAAATTACAAGGAAATTTTCAACAAGGCAAGATTACAAGGAAACTTTCAACAAAGCAAGATTACAAGGAAATTCATTCCATAGAACAAGAATACATGGAATTCAACAAAAAGCTAGCCAAAATGCAAATCTAACCCGCCACTAGAACAAGCAATATGGCGTCAACAACAAATCTACACTAGACACGGAATATTTCGAATAGACTAGGCTCTGATACCAAAAATTAATGCCATGGATCTCAAGTGTCTATCCGAAATCAAGATCAAAGAAGGGGGAAGAAGAGAAATCGATCAAACTATCAAAAACAACAAAAGATCAAAAAGAAGAACAAAATACTTGTGATGATGAAGGATGTGCTCTCGGATTGCACATTCAAGAAGCAAGAGACACGGACCCTTCTAGTTCGAACCATTTGCCTCCATGGATGCCTTCCAAGATCGACGTCGTGGTGCCTCCTTCAAGCATTCCCCGCGTCACGACCCCAACAAGCTATCTTGTGGAACCGATTTGCCATTCTTCTCTCAAGGGTGCCACGGCCAAGGGTGGTGGAAAAGGGGTGATCGGCCGAGGCTATGGGAGGAGATGGAGGGATAGAACTTTGAGGGTTCCAACTACCACTCAAAGGAAAACAAGAAAGAAAGAGTTCCTCTCTTTACTCTCAAAAGTGTATTCAATTTCCAAATGATCAAAGTTGTGATACAAGTGTGGGGTGATGGCCTATTTAAAGGCCAAGTGCACGCCCCAAAAATGGAAAAGGGGTTCGGCCAAGTGCCAAACAAGGCCCTTACTTCCACCCTCAACTCCCAACAATCTCAACTCCAAACAAACTCAACCATCTCTATGACAAGCTCACCTAACTCCAAGACATAAACCTAGTACTATCCTAGTTAACCTAGTATTAGGATGTCTCAATACATTTGTCTTAATGAGATCATACCTAATAGGAATATACAAGCAAACATCTAAACTAGAATGTTTTTACGCATGTAATAGAAACATAGGTAGACATGTCTTGGTGTTGTCCTAACTTCTTCACTTAAGCTCCAAATGGTCTCTTTCCTTCTCCCAAGCTTTAATCTTCATCTTCCCTTGTCAACATGATGCATACACCTTGATTGGACTTTATGAAATTGATTGTTGAAGTTGGGACGTCCTCGTCAACCGTTTTACCAACAAGCCACCCGACGGGCACTGTGTGGATAGTAGCTAACGTGCCACGCGACGGGCACCATTTTACCGACACGCCACCCGACGGGCACCATTTTACCCACAGGCGACCCGATGGGCACCGTTTTACCGACACGCCAACTAACGGGCACCGTTTCGCTGACATGCCCGACGGGCACCATTTTACCGACACGCCAGCCGACGGGCACCGGTTTACCGACATGGCCGACGAGCACCGTTTTACCGACATGCTCGACAGGCACTGTTTTACCGACAGGGCACCCGACGGGCACTGTTTCACCGACCCCTCTAGCGTCGTCCACTCTCCAGAACATCACCAGGTTCCTACGATGCCATACCCTGCGACGCAGTATTCGTCTAGCGTCGTACCATAGTGCTGGTCGTAACAGTGGCCGATCACCATTTTTATGCTTTTCTAGGATTTTCATGTATTGTTTCTTCCTATTTTGCCCTTGTAAGTGTGAGGCCTATATATATGGCCTCCCACACCTTGTTGAACATCTTTTGTTGAATATTAATCTTGAGAACACTTTCTCTTATTTTATTGCAAAAGATCACATTGTCTCAAACCAAGTTTGAACAATACCCTTTTGAGTGTTTATTGGGAAACCCTCACCATTTTGGAATTGAAGCATCCAAAAATGGTCACTAATCAAGGTTATTGGATGTTTGGCTTGAGTTAAGGACAAGGTCTTCATACCTTGTTTAGCTTCTCCCAACTCCCTTTAATTGTGATTGCTTCCATATCTCTTTGTGTTTTTCCTTATTCTTATTTTGGTTTCATTTTTCCCCTATTGGCACCACGTGTCAATAGGCAACACCCCAAACAATATTGTGTCCGACTACGGTCCGTTCGTGGCAGATTTAATTTGGTATCAGAGCCAAAGTTTGATCATATTGTGTTCATCTTCATCCAAAACCCATAAAAATTCAAAAACCACCAAAAACACCAAAAATAGCTTCACTGGTTACTGTTCATGGTCTGTCCGAATTTTTATCTTTGAAATTTTTGGAATCTAAGTTCATATTTGGATTCCTTGAGTTGATTACATAGAGATTCATATAAAGTTTGAAAAATTTGGCCAGGGGAATCATTTTCTATGAATTTTTGAAGATCTTGGCCATATTTTCTCAAACACCTTGTTGTTCATCTTGTTCTTCTTGTTCATCCATTTCACACACCACCACTCCCCATTTTGAATCACTTTCCATTTGGCAATTTCAAATCATCCATTTTCTAGGGGTTATAATGCCCAAATTTTTCCAAATCTCTCATATTCCACCAAAAACTCTTTGAAAACCCTAAAAAGAAAGCTTGCTGTCCCATTTCTTGATTTTCTGGTTTTTGTTCGTTGGTTTTCTGAGAAATCTGAACCCATATTCTTGATCCTCATCTCAAGAGCTTTCCATTGGTATATGATTCATCCAAATCCGAGTTCATATGCCAAAGTTATGCTCATTTGAAGATTCTTGATGTTCTTCATGTTCTTCATCCGAAAATCCAAAAATACCCATGTTTTGATTTTTGATTCGGTAATCTTGTGTTTATGAGCTTGTTTTCCTTCATATAATCATCAATGTATGGATATTGCATCATTCACTAAGCATTTTGAGCATTGAACACAAGTTTGGTTGAACAGGTGCCCTAGTTTGCTGTCCATTTTCACTTTCTGAACTTTTTGGTGTTTGTTCTCATTGGGAAAGACGACCTTCTATCATTGTGGATTTACATATTTTGGGTATTAGGAATCCATTGGAAGTGGTTTCGAAGCATTTGGAGCTCATTTGGTCGATCAAACAACGAAAACAAAATTACTGCCAAAGTGCACCCGCGAGAGTAGCAACTTTGGGAGTTCATAACTTCTTGAGTTCTTCGAGTTTCCAGTTGAATCTTCAACCATCTTCAAGAATTTTGAGTGCTAAATCCATAGGATTTTGAATCACCAAATTTGGAGTTATTTTGAGGTCGTTATCACATTTTTGGCAAAAGGTGTCCTTTCCTGGCGGCACCAAAAAGAAGGCGCGCGTGTGGGCGCGTGAGGGGACCAAAACTGGTGTTTTTTGTTGACATCTCTTCACAATCCGTGGAAGTTTGATATTCATAAAACCCCACATTAATGGGAGACGATTTGCTGTCCCGAAAACAGCCAAAATTGCAAAACAGAAAATCTGAACTGAAGTTCAAAGCTGCCAACTTTTGAAAATTCTAGGGTTTTGACTTCCTTGAGTGTTTTGAGTGTAAAAGTGAGCCACAAACATACTTTGGGACATTGGGACTATATTTTTAGTGATACAATAAAGTGGATATCTGACTGGCACAATTGTTCCTCTGAACATAGTTCACGAACATTGAGTTGAAGTTCCGCCTATTATAAAGGCATTGGAATTCCTCTCATAAGTTGTGATACCTAGCCGAGAAGCCACTTGAGTATTGCGAATTTTTTCCGAGTGTTATTTTTCAAAGTGAGCTTACTTATATTGGGAGAGATTAAGGACAACCAATTTCGAAGGATAGTGAACGTTGAGAGCAATTGCACTAATCGACTTGTGCTCAATTATCATTTGCATTGCATTGCATATCACATACATATCATTGCTTCCTTGAATTGAGTCGAGCAGTTACACAATGTCCGTGTATTGCGAGTTCCAAATCCAGTCCTCACTCAATCGTTCCATTTCCAAAATTTGTGGCCATTTCGGTTTGCATTCTCCGAATTGTGAATTAACCTCAATTTACCTCATTGGGTTGTGATCAAGAGTGAGAGTGATACACTGAGAGGCCCAGAAAAATATTTTCTTTCTAACCACTTTATATCTATAATATTTCTATCTTGCTTTGGTATATTACTATGGCAGGTGACTCCGAGATGACGCCACAGGAATTAAGGGCCATGATAGCTGAAAATGGTCGTCAAGTGCGAGCTTTAACCGAGAAGATAGATGGACTAACTGGACAATTCTCTGAAATGGGACAAAGACTGGAGATAGTCGAAGGAGGACTAAACGGAGAGTTGGCTCGACGTGCCGCAGCTGTGCGAGCCGAAACCTTGCAGGCTGTTGAGCAAAGATTGCAAGAGGAGTTTGACAAAAGAACACCCCAAGGGACTCCCCAAACGACCCCAGAAACTGTCCATGCTAGTCCACCAACGGGAGCCAGTGGCGTAGGAGTTAGTGGTGCAGGTCCCAGTGGTGTGGGAGCTAGTGGTGTTGGTGCTACAGGCATTAACCCGAGGGACATGGCGGAAGCAGAAGCTGCCATGGCCCACCGGCAACGGGTTGAATTCAACCCTCCACTGAATAGGCAAATGGGACCACGGCAAATGGCCGTTGCACGCGAGCGCCAACAAATTTTGGAATAACAAGCCAACCGCGTCCACCCGTTCCGCGAAACCCGCGACACCCAAGAGCACCACTTGCACAAAATTTGAATGATAATGATAATATAATAAATAATGATGATTTTGGCGACGATGAATCTGATGATTTCAATGATTTTCATGCAGGACCAAGAATTGACA
The DNA here is from genome assembly GCA_030278955.1 of Hygrophila difformis. Lineage (NCBI taxonomy): Eukaryota > Viridiplantae > Streptophyta > Magnoliopsida > Lamiales > Acanthaceae > Hygrophila > Hygrophila difformis. The sequence goes on along the minus strand of JAOANR010000005.1, from coordinate 28,872,566 downwards.
GACCCAATCCAAGGCACCATCAGAACAATCGGGATCGTGAGCAACATCAGGAAATGAAAGGAATCAAGTTCGAGATTCCCATGTTCCGAGGCACCTCCGACCCAGATGAATACTTGGAATGGAAAGATCAAATGGAACTCATTTTTAACTGTCATGACTATCCGGAACTCAGAAAGGTCAATATGGCTGTTTGTGCGTTTAAGGACTATGCGTTGATTTGGTGGCAGAGAACGCTTCGCGAAATTCGAGGAGGACATCAGCCTGTCCGGACATGGGAACATCTCACCGGGTTGATGCACCACCGATTCGTGCCATCTCATTACCGCATGGTACTTATGAGAAACTTTCCTTCTTAAACCAAAGTTCCAAAACTGTACCTGAGTACTATCAAGAGATGGAAATTCTAATGATGAAAGCCGAATGCATAGAGGACGAGGAGCTGACCATAACCAGATTCCTTCGAGGTTTAAGAGCGGAAATCTGGAAAGAAGCCAAATTGCGACCTTACAACACATTGGAAGAATTGGTAGAACTTGCTGCCCAACTTGAAAAGCAATTCAAAGAATCCGGACCACGGGTTCAGTTCAGATCAAATGCCGGAGCTACTTCTAGCTCTCAGAAGCAGTGGAACAAACCGTGGGCTCCAAAAGAAGACAAGCCCCGAACCAAAGGTTTTGAAATGACCAAGGACTTCAAGGTCTACCGACAAGAGGCCCCGAAGCCCGCAACCGTCGAAAGACCCCGGTTCGAGAAGGACAAACAAAGGGAAGTGACTTGCTACAAGTGTAGCCGCAAGGGACACATCTCCCCCAATTGCGCCTATGTTAAAAGGGCTGCAGTTATGGAAGATGGAGCTATAACGCTTTTGTTTTCTGATGATGAAGAGGAACCAGCCAGAGGGGATCACAATGAACAGAACGATGACAATGATGATGAGTTCTATGAAGAACCGGAGGAAACAATCGAAGAGGACCATGCACTGACAAACCTAGTGGCCATGCGGTCCCTTAGTGCAGAAAAGGCCGAAGGAACTCCTAGCTCCACTGAACAAAGGGAGAATTTATTTTATTGTCATTGTGATCTTAAGGGAAGTGTAGCTTCAATCATAGTTGACAATGGGAGTTGCACTAACGCTGTGAGTGACTATGACGTTCGCAGATTAAATAACTGACTGAAGCACATCCCAGTCCCTATCTCTTGCATTGGATGAACGACAACAGTGATTTAAAGGTCAACCGAAGAGCCAAGATTCCAATCAAGATTGGTTCCTATGCTGAAGATGTTGTCTGTGACGTAGTGCCAATGACTGTGTGTCATATCCTTCTTGGCCGCCCATGGCTGTTCGACCGAGATGTAAATTACAAGGGGCGTGCCAACACGATATCTTTTATTTTTGAGGGTAGGAAAATAAACATCAAGCCATTGTCTGTAAAATTGTTGAGAGCTGATCAAGAAGCATTACGGGCCAACATGAGAAAGGAAAAAGAGGAAAGGAAGGGTAAAGCCAAAGCTATCAGTATTCAAGAGCCGTCCGCGAATCCCTGTCTTCTGATGACAAGGACTGATTTCGATCAAACCCTCTGCGAGCCTAATTCGAAAGGTTACTGTTTCCTTACCTTTTCTAAACCCATTGACAGTTCTTACAGAACATGCACTGCTGCACCTAATATTCCTACTGAATTTTCCAGGATGTTAGAGAAAAATGCTGATGTCTTTCCGGAAGAAGTTCCATCAGGCCTCCCGCCTCTGCGAGGAATCGAGCATCGAATTGACTTCGTGCCGGGAGCTTCCATTCCGAACAGGCCTGCCTACCAGATGACACCGGAAGAGACAAAAGAAGTACAGCGCCAAGTGCAAGAATTGATGAACAAGGGTTGGGTGCGTGAGAGCCTCTCACCTTGTGCCGTACCTGTTCTCTTGGTACCCAAGAAGGATGGAACCTGGCGCATGTGTGTGGACTGCAGAGCCGTGAATGCCATTACTATCAAGTATCGGCACCCAATACCACGTCTCGATGACATGCTAGATGAGCTGGGCCATGCCAGCATTTTCTCAAAAATAGATCTGCGAAGTGGTTATCATCAGATCCGGATGCAGCCGGGAGATGAGTGGAAGACCGCGTTTAAGACCAAATTTGGACTCTATGAATTGCTTGTCATGCCATTTGGACTGACGAACGCTCCTTCCACCTTCATGCGCCTTATGAATGAGACCCTTCGCCCCTATATAAATAAATTTGTAGTTGTTTATTTTGATGATATATTAGTTTACAGTTCTTCAACTGCTGATCATATCAACCATGTCCAACAGGTATTGAATACTCTGCGAGAAGCCCAGTTGTATGCAAATATGGAAAAGTGCACATTCCATGCAACTGAACTATCTTTTCTAGGATACATTGTTGGAGATGGCGGATTAAAAGTCGATAAAAGTAAGATCAAGGCAATCTCAGACTGGAAACCGCCTACCACTGTTCATGAAGTTAGGCAATTCTTAGGCCTATGTGGTTTCTTTCGGAGGTTTGTCCCTGAATTCAGTTTGATAGCGGCACCCCTCACCTCGCTGCTCAAGAAAGGATTGGTTTTCAAGTGGGGGCTGCCGGAACAGAAAAGTTTTGATTTGCTGAAAGAGAAGCTGACCCAAGCCCCAGTCTTGGCCCTACCGAACTTTGAAAAGTCATTCGAGATCGAATGTGACGCGTCGGGCACGGGAATGGGAGCAGTTTTACTCCAAGATGGAAGACCCGTGGCATACCACAGTGAGAAATTCTCCGGAGCAATTCTGAACTACTCAACCTATGACAAGGAGCTCTACGTTGTGGTCAGGACTTTGAAAACGTGGCAGCACTACTTAAGGGGTCGTGAATTCATCATTCATACGGATCACGAGACCCTTAAGCACATTAGGACGCAAGGTCAATCGGGAAAACGGCATGCCCGATGGAGCGGATTCATAGAGACCTTCCCTTATGTACTCAAATACAAGAAGGGAAAGGAGAATGTTGTAGTGGATGCCCTCTCCCGAAGACACACCTTAGCAGCCTATGCCACGACTCATTTGATTGGGTTTGAACATGTGAAGGATCTATATGCCACTGATCCGGACTTTCAGGAAGCTTGGACGGCAACCGAAGCACACGGTTTCAAAGAATTTTCGAGACTCGAAGGATTTCTATACTATGAAAACCGTTTGTGCATCCCACGAGGATCAATTCGAGAGTTGCTCATTCGAGAGGTACACAGTGGCGACCTCATGGGACATTTCGGCAGAACCGCCACTTCTGGAATTTTGACTGAAAGGTTTTATTGGCCGGGAATGAGGAGAGATGTGGATGACTTTATCTCCAAGTGTATTGTCTGTCTGAAGGCAAAATCCACATCCCACCCGCATGGACTTTATATGCCTCTTCCAATTCCCGAAGGCCCATGGGTTGATTCATCAATGGACTTTGTGCTCGGACTACCCCGCACTGCCCGAAGTAAGGATTCGATTTTCGTGGTGGTAGACCGATTCAGTAAAATGGCACACTTCTGGCGTGGGAGCCAAATCTATAGCATTAAGTATCCCATCAGGACCACACTCCAGGACCCGGACAAGGAAATTCATGGACCGGATTGAAAGCCTTCTCAAGACTGAGGAATTCCAAGAAGAAATCAATAGAGAAGAAGGCCACAATCCGAAAGCATTGATCATGATCCAGCTCGATGAGACCGGAGGGATTCCATGGTTGATTCCAACCATGGAATCCCCAATTTTGAAGCAGTAAGCCATCACCGCCGCCGGAGAGTCACCGGAAGATAACCGGAGAAGCCATCGGAGCATCGCCGGAAAGTCAAATGGAGCTCGCCGGAAAGATGGCCGGAAGTTGGCCGTCGCCGGAAGTCGACCGGAGAAGCCACCGGAGCTCCGAAGCATCGTCGGAAGGTCAAACGGAACTCGCCGGAAAATTGACCGGAAGTTCGCCGGAGGTCGGCCGGAGCCATCGCCGGTCGCCGGATAATTTTCGGACAAGTCGAAGATTGGTCGGATAATATATTTTGTAATAGTGTAGAAAATAAGAGCATATGAAATTTGGCTAAGGCATTGAATAAGAGCATATGAAATTTGGCTAAGGCATTGAAGCCAATTTGGTCTACCCAATTCGGTCTAAACCGAATTGCCTCCATGCCATAGAAAATTTTCCTAACTCTCTCAATTCGGTCTAGCCAATTCGGTCTAAACCGAATTGCCATAGACCGAATTGCCTCCATGCCTTGGAAAATTTTCCTAACTCTCTCAATTCGGTCTAGCCAATTCGGTCTAAACCGAATTGCCCCTCTTAAACCGAATTGCCATAGACCGAATTGCCTCGTAACCCGCACTTGGTCCATTTTTTATGTATCTTTCATTCCTTTTATTTTCTAAGGGGTTTGGCCTATATATATGACCTTCCCCTCACTTGTAAGACATCTTTGCTTGAATGAATATTAGTTTTCTCTCTTCAAAGATCACTTGTGAGTTCATAAACACTCTCACACACACTTTGAATGTTTGCTTGGAAACATTCATCAACTTGGCTTGAAGCTACCATGGTTGATCATCAAACCGAGGCTTGAGTGGAAGGATTGGGATGAGGTCAATGTTTAGAACACATTGGTTGCTTCCCCCGACGATTCTTGTTGCGGTTTAGCTTCTCTATCCTTTGTTAATCTTCCATTTCCTTGTTAATCCTTTTTAGCAAGTTAGTAACCAAGAGATCCATGGCATCCTAATTTATTTGGTATCAGAGCTTATCTTGGTTCTACTTGTTTTTATCATCTTAAAAACCCAAAAAAAATATCTTCTTATCTTTGTGTTTTTGTTCCTAAAAATTCAAGAAAACCCTAAAATAGCTTGTTGTCCACTTTTCGAAAATTCTGGTATTTGCTCGTCAGGTTTTTCTGAAATCTGACTTCATATGTGTGTTCCTCTCGTCGAGTAGATGTGTTTACATAAAAGATCTTCGGAAACGGACATCGTATGACAAAGTTATGCTAGTTTGAAGTTCTTGGGTGTTCTTGTTGAAAAATCCGAAAATTCATATATTTTGCTTCTTGTTTTGTGTTTAGATCTTGGTATCTTGTGGTTTTGTGCCTAATACCGTGTCCCATCTTGTCTCTCCACACCCATATATTTTCCATTGTGTGATATGTGTGCATGATATTTTGTTTGACAAATTATACTTGCATATTTTCACACAACAGTGGGTATTTAGGGTTTGTGGTGTGAGATTATTTTGTTGTTCTTGGTGTGTTCATATCATATTCATCTTGTTCTTGACATCTTCAAAGTGTTCTTGACAAGATTGTAATAGGTAGGATTGATAGGATTTGGTAGGATTTTTGCTTGTATGCAAAAGGGCTATGTAATAGAGGCATTCATTAATGTGTCCAATCATTTGCCATAAATAAGGCATTTTGATTTTGTAATGATGTGTTGCATTTAATGCACAAGATTTTGGTGTGAAAAGTTGGCCAAAAGGAGTGGGCAAGCACAACAACTACCGAAAGAGGAGGAAGAAAAGTCAAAAATTGTGAGCTGAATTCAAAAATCAATTCGGTCTATTACACTCAATCCGGTCTAAACCGAATTGCCCCTCTTAAACCGAATTGCCCTCCAAAGCTGAAGAAATCATCAAGGCTCAACACCCAATTCGGTCTATAGTGCCAATTCGGTCTTTTCCAATAAACCGAATTGACCTCTAAACCGAATTGCCTGAAGGAATTCGCACCAAGGACAAGGAAGCCCAGTTCGGTCTACTCGCATTTCGCATCACCTCTATAGACCGAATTGGCTGAAGGAATTTTAAGTGTTGGAAATTTTCTTATTCCTTCACTTGTGATATTTTGTTCCTATTTTTATTTTTCTTGAGTGGAATACAATAAGGTGAATATCGGACTGGCACGTACGTGAAACCCTAGCCCAAGAAGCCACTTGAGTAATTTTTACAATAAAGTGGATATTGGACTGGCACCTCGTGAAACCTAGCCCGAGAAGTCATTTGAGTATTCTGGGTATTTACCGAGTGTTTGTGAGATTTTATTTTTCACTTCTATATTGGGACCACATACACTGTTGCTGTGATAATTGCTCGCATAAGGTGTTGAACATAATTGCTTGCATTGCATGACATATAATCATACCTTATTTTTTTGAATTGAGTCGAGCAGTTACATTTGATCCGTGTATTGTGCGTCCGTATATTCAGGCCTCACCCTCCGCCACTCGAAATTTGTTTGTGATCACTGTGGACTGCGGATTTATACCAGGTTGTGAATTAAACCAGCATTCAGCCATTGGGTTGTGAGCAAACTGAGTAATTTTACCGAGTGATCCAGATAAATTCCGTCTTTTATTTTATTTGGTTTGTTTTATTTTATCCTATTTTTATTATTATTATATATAATATTTTCATCGTCTTTGCAGGTGCTATTTAATTTTTCTGTGTTAGTATTCTGACATGGCAGGTTCAGGACTGCCCTCGAACAAGGATTTGATGGATATGTTGCTCAAAATGACTACTCGTTTGGACAACATGGATCAGCGGATAGATGATTTGAATCATCGGGTTGATACTTTCAAGGACGACATGGTCATGCATGGGAACGCTGTTCAATCTGACACCATGAGACGACTTGAACTGAAAATACAGGAAGTGTTTGACCGAACCACTCCACAGGCCACTCCACTTGCGACATCCAGTACTCCTCGGAGCCATCAAAGTGGACCCCAGGGGGTACGAAGCCATGAAATGGAAGAGGCCGAGGACGAGATCGAGGCCCAGCAACAGGGACCCCGACAAGCTGGCCGAAACAACCCTGTACCTCAGACACCCGCAAATCTACAACCGCCACGAGTACCAGCTCCACCTAGACCAGTCGGACATCAACAACATGAATCTGAGTCAGATCCCGATGAGGAGGTGTACCACAGGAACCCCCGCCGAATCAACAGATATGATGAGCCCGACAGAGACTTGAAGGGGATCAAGTTCGACATTCCTACATTCAAGGGAACATCCAATCCGGATGAGTTCCTTGAATGGAAGCATTCGATGGAGCTCATTTTCAACTGCCATAACTACGCAGATATCAAAAAGGTCAATGTGGCCGTTTGTGCTTTCAAAGATTACGCGTTGGTATGGTGGCAGAAGGTGACTCATGACATTCATCGGAATGGCTATGATCCCATTCAGACTTGGGCCACACTTACTCGGATTATGGAGAACAGATTTGTTCCATCTCACTACCGACAGGACTTATATGATAAGCTTGCCTTTCTTGTTCAAGGGAACAGGTCGGTAGAGGAGTATTTCAAGGAAATGGAGACTCTCTTACTGAAAGCCGGAGTAATTGAAGACGAGGGCATCACGAAGTCTAGATTTCTCAAAGGACTCCGAATCGAGATCCGAAAGGAGGCTAAGCTGCGACCATACGACACTTTATCCGATTTGGTGGAGCTAGCCATGAAGCTTGAAACCGATGATCGACCTCGAGTGCAGAAATACCGACAGGATTCCGGATCCAGTTCGCAGAAACCTTGGGGTCAAAGGACGTTCATTCCCAGGGACGATAAGCCCAAGTCGAAAGGTTTCGAAATGGCCAAGGAATTTAAGACCTACCGTCCAGAAGGTCCTAAACCCGCGGTCATCGAGAGGCCTAAATTTGACAAGGATCGAAAGAAGGAAGTCACGTGCTTCGAATGCGGTCGGAAGGGACATTACTCTCCTGAGTGCCCTTTCACCAAAAGAGCTGCACTCATGGAAGACGGATCTTGGAGAATCATTGACTCTGATGATGAACAACCTGAACAGGCTGAGAGAGAAGAAAATGTGGACTCCGATGACAGTGAAGAATTCTACGCTGCCGAGGAAATAGTTGAAGAGGATCACAAGCTAACTAATTTGGTGGCTATGCGAACTCTCAGTGCTGAACGATCAGAAGAAAACCCTCGATCTGACGAGCAACGGGAGAATTTATTTTATTGTCATTTTGATTTAAAGGGCAATGTTGCTTCTGTAATTGTTGACAATGGTAGTTGCACTAATGATGTGAGTGCCTATGTTGTTCGCAGGTTAGGCATTCCAACTGAAGAGCATCCGAGTCCCTACCACCTCCATTGGATGAATGACAATAGCGACCTGAAAGTCAACCGACGAGCCAAGATTCCTATCAAGATCGGTTCCTATTCTGAAAATGTCATTTGTGACGTCATCCCCATGACTGCCTGCCACATTTTATTGGGCCGACCGTGGTTGTATGATCGCGATGTCAAATACAAGGGTCGTGCCAATTGTTTATCTTTTATTTTTTAAACAAAAGAAAATAAATGTCAAGCCACTGTCTGTAAAAATGGTTCGAGCAGATCAAGAAATTCTGCGTGCTAACATGAAGAAGGACGAGGTAGAGCGAAAATTGAAGGACAAAGGAAAGACCCTCTACATCGAGAGCACCTCTGCCAATCCTTGCCTGCTGACGACTCGAACCGATTTTGAGCAAACAATGCGCGCACCGACCTCAACAGGTTACTGTTTCCTTGCTTTTGCAAAACCTGTTGATGATATTTACAGAACTTGCACTGATGCACTTGATATTCCTATTGACTTTTCCAGGATGTTGGATGAAAATTCTGATATCTTCCCGGATGAAGTTTGCCATGGATCGGTTTGCTTGCTAAGTTGGTCCTTGGATGAAGGAGATGAACAAGAACACAAAATAAAGAAAAAATAAAAGGATAGGGGAATTTTTGGAAGAAGGGGACTAAGTAAATCCAAGGGAAGTGAGATTTACCCAAGACAAATGGATTTCATGAGTGCATCTTCCAATAAGGCCATTGAAGCAAATTCCAATCTTCAATGGTGTGGGTGAACCTAGGGTTTACTCACAAAGGGTTGAGAACCAAGTGTTGGCTCTCAAGAGAGAAAAGTGACTTTGATTCAATGAAATGAGTTGTTCAAAAATATCAAAGTGAATACAAAAGCTTGGGGACCCCATATATATAGAGGAAGCCCATAATACTAAGTTAAACAACCCTAGCAAGGTTTTCAACAAACTGGATACAAGGAAATAGTAAACTGGATAAGCTTTGTCGCTAAGAGGGTCGTGTCGCGAAGCAAGGCACCGCGACAGGGGTTCTTCTGGCTCGAGCCTTCTCCTTGTGGCGCTAGGCATACTTGGTCGCGATGCTGGACTGTGTCGCGGAAGGGGGTTTTGTCGCGGAAGGGGGTTCCGCGACAAAGTTGTTCCGCGACCAGGTCTCTCTCTCTATCTTGTTCTCTCTCCTTGTCGCTAGAGGGGGGTTCCGCGACAAAGTGGTAACTCCGCGACAAAGGTAACTCCGCGACAAAGTGGTACTCCGCGACAAAGGTAACTCCGCGACAAAGTGGTACTCCGCGACAAAGTGGTAACTCTGCGACAAAGGAAGAAATTCCTCCAACTTTCATCCGAATGGGGCCCACTGAGTCCGGCGACACTGTTCCGACGTTGACCGGTCGTTGACCGGTGCCGGTGACTTTCCGGCGAAATTCCGACCAACTTCCGGCGACTTCACCGGAGCTCCGGCGAACCTCCGATGATGACGGCGGCGACGGCGGCGGCGGCTGTGGGGCCCTCCGTTGACCTCCTTATGCTGTTTTGATCTGTTTGTGCATCTGGAGGTCTCCTTTCTTCCGGATTTAGCTGGACGGGGTGGGTCCCAAATTAATGAGACCCGGGCCCTTCCGGTATTCGTCCGCCTGCATCAGCAGCTTCAATTTGGGCTCCTTCTTCGGCTCCAGTTTATCTGCTTCCTGAAATAAAAATAAAGAGACAGAATTAATAAACTTCTTTATTCGTGCCTTTGAAACCGGCCCTTCCGGGAAATAGGGAATCATGATGCCATGTGTCATGACATCCATGTCATCCCCACCCCCTTGGGGAGGTTGATCCATCAACCGATCAGCTTCAAACTCCTCATCCCGCTCGTAGAGTGAAAGATCTGCAACATTGAATGTAGGATGAACATTGTAATGAGAAGGCAGTTCAATCCTGTAAGCATTTTCGTTGATCTTTTCTAGCACTTTGAATGGTCCATCTCCGCGGGGAGCGAGTTTTCCATGTCGTTGAGCCGGAAACCTCTCCTTTCGGAGATGAATCCAAACCCAGTCTCCTGGTTTGAGGATCAGCTTCTTCCGGCCTCGATTGGCATATTTGGCATAGCTCTCAGCAGCTTTCGCCAGACTTTCGCGCACGTCCTTGTGTAGGTTCTTGATCGTTGTTGCCCTATCCCTGCCATTAAAGTTAAGATGCTCACTACAAGGTAGTGGCAGGAGATCGACTGGGGTTAGCGGGTTAAAACCATACACAACTTCAAATGGAGATACATGGGTGGCACTATGGACGTGTCTGTTATATGCAAACTCTATGTGTGGCAGACATTCGTCCCAGCTTTTTGAATTGGAGGATGTGATAATTCTGAGCAGATTACCCAGTACTCTGTTGATTGCCTCCGTTTGACCATCAGTCTGAGGATGGTAAGATGTTGAGAACAGTAGCTGTGTGCCCATCTCTCTCCAAAATCCTTTCCAGAAATAACTCATGAACTTTGTATCTCGATCAGATACGATTGTCTTAGGTACTCCATGAAGACGTACCACCTCTCTGAAGAACAGCTTGGCTATATGGCGGGCATCATTGGTCTTTGCACATGGAATAAAATGTGCCATCTTGGAAAAACAATCCACTACCACAAAAATCGAATCTTTAGCTCGGGCGGTCCGTGGAAGTCCAAGTACAAAGTCCATCGAGATGTCCAGCCAGGGTCCTTGGGGCACAGGCAACGCTTGGTACAAACCATGAGGCTTCACAGTTGATTTGGCCTTCAGACAGACCAGACACTTGGCAATGTAGTCAGAAACCTGTTTCTGCATTCCTGGCCAGTAGAATCTTTCTGAAAGTACACCCATAGTTGCATGCTTTCCAAAGTGTCCCATGAGGTCTCCCCCGTGAGCTTCCTGAATCAGCAACTCCCTAATGGATCCTCTTGGAATGCATAACCTGTTACCGTAATAGAGAAATCCATGTAGGCGGCAGTACTCCTTGTACCCCTTCTGTTCTGTCAGCTTGAAAATTTCCTTGAAGTCTTCATCAGTGGCATACTGAGTCTTGACTTGCTCAAATCCAAATAGCTTAATTGTTGCAAATGATGCCAACGCTAGTCTTCGGGACAGCGCATCTGCAACCACATTTTCCTTGCCTTTCTTATACTTGATCACGTACGGGAAGGTCTCGATAAAGGTGCTCCATCGGGCATGCCTCTTGCTCAGTTGACCTTGAACCTTGATATGCTTGAGTGTCTCGTGATCAGTATGAATGATGAACTCTCGACCTCGGAGATAGTGCTGCCATGTCCTTAAGGCTTGCACGATAGCATACAATTCCTTGTCATAAGTGGAGTAATTCAGTTGAGCTCCACTGAACTTTTCGCTGTAATATGCTATCGGTCGTCCTTCTTGAAGTAACACGGCTCCCATTCCGGTCCCTGATGCATCGCTTTGTACTTCGAATGGCAACTCGAAGTTCGGCAGTCCTAGCACAGGTGCATGGGTCAGCTTGTCCTTAAGTTCATCAAAGGCCTTCTGTTGTGCCGGCCCCCACTTGAACGGATTTTCCTTTCTAAGCAATGAAGTGATTGGGGCGGCAATCACACTGAATTGGGGGACGAATCTCCGAAAGAATCCGCTTAGACCTAGAAAACTTCTGACTTCGTGCACATTGGTCGGCGGCTTCCATTCGGAAATTGCCCTGATCTTTGATTCATCAACCTTAAGCCCATCCTTGCCTACCACAAATCCAAGGAACGTCACCTCTGGAACACAGAAGGTGCATTTCTCGAAATTGGCATACAGTCGCACTTCTCGCAATTTGTTCAGAACCTGTTGAACATGAGCAATGTGATCAGTTTCAGTGCAACTATAAACAAGGATATCATCAAAATATACTACAACAAATTTGCCAATGAATTGTCGTAATGTTTCGTTCATCAAACGCATAAACGTGGAAGGTGCGTTAGTGAGGCCGAATGGCATCACGAGCCACTCGTAAAGGCCGAATTTTGTCTTGAAGGCAGTTTTCCACTCGTCTCCGGGTTGCATCCGGATCTGATGGTATCCACTCTTAAGATCGATCTTGGAAAATAAGCTTGCACCACCAAGCTCGTCGAGCATGTCGTCCAACCGTGGAATAGGATGACGGTACTTGACAGTGATGGCATTGACAGCCCTACAATCAACGCACATCCGCCATTCTCCATTCTTCTTTGGCACTAATAGCACTGGAACGGCACACGGTGATAAACTTTCCCGAACCCAGCCCTTCTCAAGCAGTCCTAGAACCTGTCGTTGAATTTCCTTCGTTTCCTCAGGATTCATCCGGTAGGCGGGTCGGTTAGGAATAGAGGCTCCGGGCATGAAGTCGATTCTGTGCTCCACGCCTCGAAGTGGTGGCAGTCCGGCAGGCACCTCTTCAGGAAATACATCCTTGTTGCGTTCAAGCATCCTAGCAAAATTTTCAGACAATTCAGGTGCAATATTGACAGTTCTACTAGCAGATTCATCGGGCTTAATTAAAGCAAGAAAACAGTGACCTGCAAAGCCAGGTTCTAGCGCTGCTTGCTTGAATTCTGTTTTGGTCAGTATCAGACACTGACTTTCATTACTTGCCTCTGCGGAGGTCTGGCCCACCTTGGCCTTGCCTTTGGCAAGGGCTTTGGCAAGCTCTTCCGCTTTTGCCATGTTCGCCCTAAGCTTCTCCTGATCTAATCTTACAAGTTTTACAGGCAGAGGCTTAAACAAATAGTCCTTTTGTCCATGCTTAAAGTACAAAACATTGGATTTGCCCCTATAAGTGGCATCCTTGTCGAATAACCACGGCCGGCCTAACAAGACGTGGCATGCATTCATCGGGACGACGTCGCATAACACCTTCTCAGAGTAAGTTCCTTTGGTGATGGGAACCCACGCCTGTTGGGTGACCTTGGTCTTTCCACTGTTGTTCATCCAATGGAGGAGATATGGCTTGGGATGTTCTTCAACGGGCAGTTGTAACCTGCGAGCAGCGTACAAACTGACAACATTAGTGCAACTGCCGTTATCAACAATTAAAGTAGCATGATTGCCTAAAATAGTACAACGACAATGAAAGAGATTCTCCCTTTGTTCGTTGTCTGCGGTTTCAGTTCCTCTGTCGGCATTTAATGCTCTCATAGCAACTAAAAGATTCACGTCTTCCTCATCCTCAGGTGCGACTTCAGGATTGACCGGTTCTTCTTGATGGTACTCTTGTAGTTCAGGATCTTCAAATTCATGCTCATCTTCGGAGTCATAGATCCTGAATACACCCGGTTCAATCTCAACCACTGGTCTCTGATCCTCTCCAGTATTGAGTACTGCCACTCTCTTTGGCGGATTATTGCATGTCGTCGCATAATGACCCTTTTTACCGCACTTGAAACAAATGATGTCTCGTGCATCTCTGGCGGGTGGCCTTTGCTCCCTTCCCTGAACTGGAGCGGGAACTTTGTTTCTTTCCTCCTGATTGTAGGCCTTGAAAGCTTGTCCCAAATCAATTCCTCGCTGTCGATCCCGACCCTGTTGCTGTTGTGGCTGCGGCTGGGGCTGTCGATAATTGGGCGGTGGTCGGATCAACCAAGGTTTGTTGGGGTTGTAATTGTAGTGCCCGGCAGGAGTGGTGCGATGGGATTTCCTCTTCAGTTGCGCCTCATACCTAGCAGCTTTCCTAACCAGATCGGTGATGTTGATGTATCCCCTCATCTCCATTTCTTCATGGATTTCGGGTCTCAGGTACTTGGCAAATCTGGCTAGAGTGATTTGGGGTTCCTCATTCACTTGAGCCCTCATCATGAGCATTTCCATCTCACGATAGTACTCTTCTACAGTTTTGTTTCCTTGTTGGAGACCCACTAATTTTAAGTACATATCTGGCTTATAGGTATGTGGTACAAAACGATGTTCCATGATATCCAATAAATGCTCCCAATCTGCTATTTGAGCTCTTCCCGCGGTATGGAGATCAGAACAGTATTTCTTCCACCAAAGCTGTGCATAATCTTTGAATTCGGTCACGGCCAACTGGACCTTCTTGAAGTCTGAGTAGTTATGGCAATTATAGATCATCTCCATCGAATGTTTCCAATCGAGAAATTCATTAGGATCACTCGTCCCCTTGAACGCAGGTATGGTGAACTTAATGCTTTTCAGATTGTCGTCCATTCGTGGTTCTCCTTCAAAATCAGCAGCTGGATCGAAGTTCAAACGGTGTCTTGCTGGTGGCGCATTTGGCGGCACAGGTGCTCCGACAGGTGGTGGTGGAGGCATAGCTAAATGATCGGTTACAGGAGTTTCAGGTCGAACCGTGGGATTGGCCTGCAATGGTGGGTGCAAACGGTGTCGTTCACTGGATCGCGGACCTAAACTCCGGTTAAATTCCCCAAACTGCAGTTCTCGTTCGGCTAAGACTTCCTCTGCAGTTGTCATATCGGCCCGGGAGACTCCGCTAGTTCCTTCTTGTAGAGTTCTCGGGAGCGTAGACGCTACTGCCGGTATTGTGGATGGGTTATTCTGGGGTGTGGCACTCTGAGACGGAGCATTTTGAGGTGTCGTGTTCTGTGGTGACGGAGTAGGGAAGAAGGCTTCCTCCAATCTCCGTTCGACTCGGTTCATGACTAACCTCTCAATTGCTTCACTTTGGAATCGTACCCGACCTGCAATATCATGAACAATTTCATCAACACGAGTATTGACTTCTTCAACACGCTTATTGACAGTTTCAATATTAGAAGAATTAATATTTAAAGACTGAGTAAGCGTGTCGATGTCGGTCTTCTTGGCCAGTCTCATGCAGAGTTCGCATCATTTCCATCAGATCAGACATCGTTGGTTCAGTGCGTCCTGCCATCTCACAGATAAAATTATTTTATAGATATAAGATGTTAGAGAAATAAACAGAAATCTGTAGAGTGAACTCGCAGATATTCCTCTCGATTTCAGCCCCTTGGCCCAGACACCACTGTCGAAATTCACCTGCTCAATGACCCAATTAGATGCAAAGAAGAGAAGTAATTACGACGCGCAAATCACGAAGCAGTATGAAGTGCTCGACTGAATCAAAGGACGCTATGATATGTATGTGATATGCAATGCAAATGATAATTGAGCACAAGTCGATGATTAGTGCTATTGCTATCAACGTTCACAATCCTTCCAAATTGGTTATGTCCTTGATTGATCCCAAATATATGAGTAGGCTCACAGAAAATAACACTCGGGAAAAAAAAAAGTCGTAATACTCAAGTGGCTTCTCGGCTAGGTATCACAACTCATGAGAGGAATTCCAATGCCTTTATAATAGGCGGAACTTCAACTCAGTGTTCGTGAACTTTGTTCAGAGGAACAATTGTGCCAGTCAGATATCCACTTTATTGTATCACTAAAAATATATGTCCCAATATCCCAAATATAAGTTGGTGGCTCACTTTTGCACTCAAAAGACTTGGGAATATTTCCCAACAAACAAAACACTCAATCCCAATTGATTTGGAGGCTGGCAGATTTGGCACTATGTGAATTTGGTGGTTTTTATCCCTCTTAACGGTACCAAGGACGAAGGGGATCAATATGATAGCGACTAAGGGTGAGTTAGGGGGCAAAATAATGCAAAAGTGGTACTATTACTGCTCTCACGCGCCCTCACGCGCCCTCATTGTCTGGTGTCGCCAGCTTTTGGGCAATTGGTACAAAAGTGGTCATAACTTTGTCAATACTTGTCCAAAACACTTGATTCAAATTGCAATGGATTCAGGACTCAAGTTTCTTGAAGATGGTTGAAGATTCATCAAGAAACTCAAAGAACTCAAGAAGTTATGAACATTCAAAGTTTGCTGCAGGTTCGGACTCACAGTGGCAGTTTTTTTGTTTTTGTGATTTGATCGACCAAATGAGCTCCAAACGCCTTGAAACCACTTCCAATCGATTCCTAACACCCAAAATGTGTAAACCAGACCCTTGGATCGATAGCAGGTCGCTCACCCCAACTTGGAACAAACACCAAAAGTTCAGATTATGAAAATGGCTAGCAAACTAGGCACTTGTTCAACCAAACTTGTGTTCAATGCTCAAAATGCTTTGGGAATAATGCAATATCCATACATTGATGTTCAAACACATGAAAACAAGCATAAAAACACAAAATCAATGGATCAAAAAGCAAAACATATGATATTTTTGGATTTTGGATGAAGAACATGAAGAACACTCATGAATCTTCAAATGAACATAACTTTGGCATATGAACTCCGATTTTGATGAATCATACACCAATGGAAAGCTCTTGAGATGAGGATTAAGAGTAATAATTGACTGTGGTAGTTGTGCGAATATTGTAAACGCCTATGTAATCCGCAAGCTAGGGATCGCCACTGAAGAGCACCCAAAGCCCTACAAGCTGAGTTGGATGGATGGGAAAGAACAGATGCCAGTCAATCGGCAGGCAAAGATCCCCATCGCAATGGGCACCTATACCGACACGATCACATGTGACGTGGTTCCGATGACTGCTTGCCACCTCCTACTTGGACGACCATGGATGTACGATCTTGATGTCAATTATAATGGTCGCACCAATTCTGTTTCTTTCATCCGCCATGGAAAGAAATATCGTATCAAACCTCTGCCTGAGCACATCATACAGAAAGATCAACAACTGTTGAAAAATAATATGAAGAGGGACGAGGTTGATAGGCAAGCTGAGCTAAAACTGAAAAAGGGCGAAGCAAAAGGAAAAGCGGTATTACTGGCCGAAGCTGATAAGAGCAAAGAATTGACACCAACATGTTACTGTCTTCTGACTGTTCCTAAAAATGACTTAATTCCTATACGAAAAGTCAATTCTGCACCTCATGAGATTATTTCATGTGACAGTGAACCTGCGGTCCCGGATCGAGCTAAGGAAATAAAAGGAAGGCAATGGGGAAGGACCTCTCAGCTAGCTTTGGAGTCCAAAGCTTTTCGAGTGGGAGGGTATGACGTGGAAGTCAGATCTGACCCGACCCATTTTTCCTACAATTGGGGAAAGCCCATACATGCTATGCATGGGCCCTCCAATTTTATCCGAGAATGACGAAAGTACAGCCACCGCCGCCGCCACCGGAAGAGTCGCCGGAGACTGATCGGAGAAGCCGCTGGGAGCATCACCGGAAGTTGATCGGAGCTCGCCGGAGTTTGGCCGGAATCTGGCCGGAAAAGTCATCGGTGCCGCCGTCGACCACCAGTAGGAGAATGGTCACTGGCCGGAAGTGGATAGACTGTTATTTTGTTTAATTTAGTTTATTTCAGCTTTCAACAAGGCATGTAATAATTTGAACAACTATGGTGGGCCCAGGGTAGACTTGTTGAATTTCAAGGGGGTACGACGCTAGACCCCTACGACGCCAAGCTTGCTACGACGATGAACCCTTCTACGACGCCAACCGCCTACGACGCTATCCACCTACGACGCCAACCGCCTACGACGTTATCCACCTACGACGCCAACCCTCTATGTCGATAAAGGTTCCACGCCGTCAACATGTGTAGCGTCGTAGTTCTTCCCGAAGCCATTCTGTGAGTACGACGCTAAATGAGTTCTACGTCGCCAGCTTAGTATAGCGTCCTAACCGTTGTCCGGATGCCATTTTTAGGGTTTTGCTTACTTTTTATGTATTTTTCCTTTCCTATTTTGCCCTTATGTATGGAGGCCTATATATATGTCCTCCTCTCCACTTTGTAAGGGAAGACCTTGATGAATTTATGAAATATTAAGCTTTAAGCTTTCTCTCTTGGTGTGATACCAAAATTAGTTGTTGGAGTGATTCCACAACACTCCTCTTGAGTGATTCTTGAGGGGATATTTTGTGTGACTCAAAATATCCAAACCCGTGAGTTGAGTGATTCTTCTCACATGTTCTTGGTGTGAAGCCTTGGACAAAATCATCAATTTGAGATTGAAGCTCTCCAATTGTGTAACCAAAATCTTAGGTTTGAGGACTTGGTGTGACTCCAAGTTTAGCTTATCTTTGGTTTTGGTAAAGCTTCCTTATCTTTTATTTTCTTGTTTTAATCCCCATTTGACACCACGTGTCATTTGGCAATATCCCATATCATTATATCTAAACAAGACCATGCCCAATTTTCTTCGTCTTCTTTTCTTCTTCCTTTTTCCATACAAGTAATTGCATAACTTTGATCTTGGGTTTTGAGAGAGATCCGTGTCAGACGATGTGATAATTTATTTATATGCTCTATTTGCTTGTTATATTATTTATTTGTCTTCCCCCTTATTTTCCCTGCACATATTTCCCTTGCTCAGTACGTTGTACTGACTCCCTTTGTTTGTCTGTTTTGTAGATTCTTGGAGGCTCTACATCATGACATGGGATTTGGGGATTTTGAGAGATCACTTAGATAGTACTCCCTCCGTCCCGCCTAACGTGTCTTGTTTGACTTTTTGACACTGTTCATTGTTCGACTTTGACTCAATTATATTTTACGTACATATTAGAAAAAAATAGTCGAGTTGGGTATTGTTAGAATCGTATGATCACGTAGTTTTATAATATATATTTTACATAATTTTTCATTGTACATATTTTGAGATATTAACAATTGAAAAAGTGCATTGGATTGTGTGCAGAAGTCAAACAAGACAAGTTAGATGGGACAGAGGGAGTAGTTCATATTGCATTCAGTTTTGAATGTATGATACTTGTTGCTATTATTTGACGTATATTAATTTATTTGCTAGTTTCGGCCAGTGAGCCTAGGATTCACTTTCTGTCGGCTTGTGACCATATGTGATTTACTGCTTTGGGTTGGTAGCTCCTTCTAATTGGAATATTTGGCTTGGTGCCTGGTTTTGGGTTATGAGGCTTGTAGACTAAGTATTATGTTAATTCTTTATTCTGCCTATATGCTTTATTTGTTTAGCTGCTCATAATTGGTTAATCAGATAATCACTGTAGGTTTGTACTCAGCATTCTACTAGCTATTCTAAGTTAGCTGGCCACTAATTTAGGATGGTTAGTACGGCGGTAATGCTTGCGAAAAATCAGGTTTGAATTTTCGGGGCGTTACAGTTATTTTGTATAGGTTTGTTCTCACTTTTTGGTTATATTTTTGTGGGTGTGGTAAATGATGTAATCAAAATGTACATTGCACATCATATTTATTTATTCATGTTCAGAATATATTAATGTGTATATAGCAATCCCAATTTTTAGTTTTAAAAAGATATTTAATTTCCAATTTATATGGAGTTCCCACAATTTTTAGTTTTTAAAAGATTTAGAATTTCAAATTTATATGGAATTCGCAATGTATATATGGAATTTATATTAGAAGATACATTAATTAATATATGAAAAATATTTGTATATATTAATTAATGCATATATAGCCATGTTTTCACAAAAATATGTCACTTCTCCTAAAAGTAATATACAATTATATAGTTGTAATCGTTAAAAAAATATGTTTTATAATTATATCATTCTATTTGTATATAAATATATACTAAATAATATAAATCTTATATATGTTTTATTATATAAAAACTAATACAAAACAATTAGAATTATTAAGTGAATTGTGAAAATTCATATTCTATAGATAAATTAGTTTGGAGTAAATTAGTTATTTTCGTAAAGCATATTATAAATAAAAGATCAGGTATATAAAGAGTTATTGGGGTACGAATAGATCCATCAATAAATAAAGAAGGAAAATTTAATTTTTTTTTAGTATATTTTCTAAGAAATACACCCTCTGTTTTATAATAAGTGTAACAATAGAAAATGACACGGGATTTAGGTAAGTTAATAAAATTGATTTAGTTGAAAAATACAATAATTAAATTTTAAAAAAATAATAAGATGAGTCACGTTTGACTTCATTCCTTTTGAGTTTTATTTTAATGAATATCAAAAAATTATTAATTTAAGTATAATTAGTAAAAGTTATTAACCTTCAAAACATTCCAAATATGGTAAGGTAACACTTATTTTCAAACACCCAAAAAGAAAAGTGTAACACTTAAAAAAAATAAAAAACGGAGGAAGCAATTCATTAATCTATAAATCTAGCTTTCTTAAAAATTGAAAGGCTAATTGTTGCAAATTCTATAAGTTTGAAACTTTTCTCTGAAATGTCGTACTGAATGAAGTTTTAACGTTTGAAACTGATAATCTATTGATACTAGAAGATATATATTATAATAAGAAAGAAATGAAGGTGGATCATGCTAAGCTATTACCTTTGTTGATTGATGAGTATAAGAATGTTTATAATAAAATAATGTATGTAGTTGATAGTGATGAGGGTTAATAATTTATCTTTAGCCCTTAATGAGAGAGGTGATATTATCATGCCTGTAGCATCCATTGGAATAGCTCCCCTACTCCTTCCAAGAGGTAGGACTACACATTTTAGATTTGGCATTCCACTAGATTGTGACGAGAATTCTACCTGCAAAAAACTTACCCCAAAAAATTATTTAACATCTCTTCTCATTAAAACAAAGCTCAATATTTGGAATAAAATTCTTGATTGGTAGAATAATTATGAGCCCGTCTGAATTAACCAAATTCCCCATTTCTTTTCTGAGGAAAAAATTCCTACTCGCAGTTTATTTTACTATAACTATAGGAAAAGAAAAGAAAAAAATCAATGCACTCTTTAAAGAATGTTGGACTCTATCTTGAAAAACCAGTTTTTACTCATATCAGTGATATGTTGCAGTATCTTGTGTCACTGGAAAGAGACGACTCGAAGTATTAATGAAGTATATAATTAAGATGGATTAACTCAAGATACAACAAGAAATGTTATTTACAATGAAAATTATATATGACGGAAATTTGCACAATGAATACTTCATGTAGGTGATGGTATATGGTAAAGTTGGTATTGATATTGGAGATGTACAATTAGATGTGACATTTCTAGATGATAATTTTATAACTCTACGAGAGATCCTATAACGACAATTATTGAGAGACTTATACAAATATAAAGTGCACTACTTCAGATCCAGACATTGTTACTATATATTAACCTATACCAATGAGATCGTTGATACGATCAATGATTACGTCATGGAACGTATATCCGCAAATAAAAATGTGTATATATATTTATATCAGTTCTAACAATATTTGTCAAGACGATGAAAGCATAAATAATGACAATTAATTATTTTCACTGGAATATCTAAGCATAATCAATTGTTTGGACTACCGAATCATGAAATATAGTTGAATGTGTGCTGCATAGTCATACTTCTTAGGAATATAGATCCATCAAATAAATTATGCAATGGATGTAGGTTGATAGTAACCAATATGCAAAACCATATAATTGAGGTTAAACTAATTTTCGGGAAACCATGAAAGTATAAAATTCTTGATTGGTAGAATGATTACGAACCTATTTGAGTTAACCAAATTTCTCATTCGATAAAAAATTATCACTCACAATTTGTTTTTCTATGATTATAAACAAAATTCGATGTCAACATTTAAAGCATGTTGGACTTATCATCCAAAACCAGTTTTTAGCAGTTATGTTGCAATATTTCGTGTCACAAGCAAGATGTGACTCAAAGTATTAATATGCGATTAAGAATGACTAACTTAAAATATCACAAGAAATGTTGTTTACAATGAAGTTTATATACGACGGAAAATTTGCAAAATAAATATTTGATGTAGGTGACAGTAAACCCGGTATTGATTTTGAAGATGTATAATCAGATGTGATATTTTCGGACGATATACTTATAAACTCTTCGGGTGATGCGGTCATTTTTTAGAGTACATATATAAATATAAACTGCACCACTTCAAATTCAAAAATTTTAAAAGATAGTGCTATTCTAGCCCATACCAATGAAATTTTCAGCAATTAAATTTTCAGCAAATTATGAGGGAATTTTTCATATTATGCTTAATACTTATATTTAAAATTTTGTTTTATCTTAACTTAAATTTCAAATTAAATAAAAATATTATTTTAATAATTATTTTTATTAATATGTGAGATTTGTAGCGGACAAGCAACAGAATCTAAAGAATATGGTATAATATGATTTCTCTGTTTGTTTTAAAAATAATTAAATTATATTATCATATACACGCTCTTTTGACATATTTTTCATTACTCAAAATATAATTTATTATTACTTTATATAATATAAGTATATATATTATGATAAATATATAGTTATGCCCGTCAAGTCTCGACGGGTTAATTACTAGTGTATCGTAAAATTATTTTCCCTTTGCCGACGTTTTCGCAACGTCCCTGGTTATCCAAAAAAAATGTATCGTAAAAGATACAAATAAATATCCTAGTGTATAAAAAAGATAAATGTATACTCCATATCTATACTATAATAAATTCTGGAACCATATTTTTATTGTGCTGGCTATATTGTCCTTTTAAGTTATAATTAATCTCTTTAAAAATTATATATTGCGGTTTCAAACGGTAATTTTACTTCAAAGATATGCATATCTATCATAAAGATACATATCAAATGTCTAGAAGATAAAATCACTTCATCCTAAAATTCAATGACAGTTGGATTGCAATCTATTGATTTCTATCTAAATCCTGCAATCATATTTTTATTGTGCTGCCTATATTAATCTTTTAATTTATAGTAATTAATATCTTTATAATTAATCTCTTTATAAGAATTATATATTATGGATTCAAACAGTAATTTTATTTTAAAAATATGCATATCTATTATAAAATACATCGCAAAGTAAAATCATATACTATTTTCATTAAAAATATTTAGGAGTACTAACTTCTTATTGCAAATGAATAATTTTGAAAAAAACTACATAATATAGAAAAAAATAAGTAGTCCATCAGTAAGAAAATTTCAATATACTATTTTATGTTCATAAAAATTAATATCATGATAATTTATCTTTTACATATTTTTATTAGTCATTAATGTGTGTGTATATATATTGTATTATTAATATTGATATCATATCATATTATATTTCAATATTTATGTTATTATATACAATCAACATAATTTTTCGGATGATTAAGAGTGTGTTACAAAGGCGAAAGTTTTAATGTATTTAATGATTTTAATTATATATATAATATTTATAATTAGGATGGCGGAAATCTTAACGAATTAATTTTTCTATTGATATTTTCTATGCATAAAAATTTGAATTTATGCTTTAGTATGTATTATGAAAAAAATTTAATTTTTTTTTGTCCTTTTGAAAAAGAAAATGAAAATAGAAATTATATTCTATAAATTTTTTTTACATAAATATACTAAAGTAATATCATCTATTAATTTAAATTAATTGAATTAATATTAGTTTGTATTAAAAAAAATAACACCCCACACTGAACCGTGCGCGGAGCGCGGGAGAAAAATCTAATCATATTAAATTGTAGAAAAGATTTACAATTATTCTTAAACGTACTAGCTAGTATTTTTTTCCCCGTTTACCATTATTTGTTTGCAACCATTACATTGCATTGAAATTATGTTGTTCTGTCTTATTCAAACACAATTGAAATTATCACATTAATTTTATTTTATTTGTAGATTTTGCTTTTGTTATCTAATAAATTCATGTCTAGAAAATGTTATAAAAGAGTAGGATGAAATGTCACGGATAATCCGCCCACTCTGATTCCGTATGATATCCGAATCATGTCAAGTTTTATAGTAGTATTTTTACAATAATTTAAAATTTTAATGAGATTATGTAAGTCAACTTTTATGGGTTATTTCTCTTGCATAGGCCGTATCGCAAAAAAAAGTTTATGGGTTCTTTTGTATTTAACACATTACCGCCTATAACTTGTTAAAATACCATAAGAAATTCTAAAAGTCAATCGACTAGGGTTCACTAATGAATGAAATATGGGGTTTTTGGAGATATATACCCTTCAATAATAGGAACTTTAAGTTTAGTACTTAAAAGTTTCATTCTTTAGGTTAGACCCACGAATGTTTTCAAAACTTTGAGTTGGGTACCTCGCATTTATATCTTATTTTTATTTGCTTGTTTTTATTGTATTATTTTTTATTATTATTATTATATTTATTTATTATTATTATATATATATATTTATTTATTTATTTATTTATTTTTTTTATGATTAACCAGTATAATTAACTTGCTTTTCTTTTCTTTCTTGGTCTAAATTTCTTTCCCAGTTTCTCAGTTTTCTGGCCTCTTGGTCAAGCCACAAGCTTACATCCATTAGTTCTTCTATGAGACCTTTCCTGTTTAAGATTTGTAGGCATTCTATTTTTGATTTTAGTTGTATTCTAATAATTTTTTTTTAATGCGATATCTTTCAATCGCAATTTTTTCCCTTTTACTGAAATCTCTTATTGTTTTATAAGTCATTTTTAATGTTGTTTTTTGATATGATTAATAAAGTTTGTTTTAGAAGTGTTCAACTCCTCTATTTTTGTTTTGAGGTCTGTTGATTGGTAACTAATCACTTCTTCATATCTGTGTATTGAATTACGAATGATATTTATTTCTTCTTCATGGTTTAACCCATATATGAGTTCTTGTACTTCTTCTTCTTCATCTTCTTTATATTCTTTTAACCTTATAATTGATTCTTTAAGGTCTTTTATTTCTTTTTCTGTTTTCCACATGGTTTCTCCAAGTTTTCCACATTCTGGACAAATATCAAAAAGTATTTGTGCTTCCATTTTCAAATTAGTTATTTCTTGCTGAATGTTCTTCTTGTAATTTTTTCCATATTTTTTCTTCAAGTTCACATGTTATAAAATAGTTTTCACATTTTTCTATATGGTTATCTCTTAGTTTTTCTAAAACCTTATAGATTTTTGTGTGCTTTTGATAACTGTTTTCTAGAATTTCTATTTCATTTTTCAGAAATTCAACTTCCTTAGTTACTTTCCATTTTATAATATTTTCAAACACTCTTTGTTCCCTGTTTTGTTTATTGATCAGTCTGATAAGCCAATTTTCACATTCTTGGCATAAAAAGTGTGTTTTCGGGTAAGGTACAATAACAAACCTTGTTTCTGTGTTTTTAAAAGATTCTGTTTTAGGGTTTTCAGTAATTTTAATCATATTCTCCATTTGTTTTGATAAAAGATATTAATTATTTCAAAAGGTTTTAAAACACTTGATTTTTTGTAAGCGAAAAACTTATATGTCGTGATGTCTTACTAGGTACTTGCCATCTCCTATTATTCCCTTGGTCGTGTTAAATTTCTGATTATGTGTTATGGGTCCGATTGTCCTTTGTTATGGAAATATTATCATAAACATTAAGTCCGCAATCCTCTTATTACTGTCACTGATGAGATATTTTTCTGGGCCTGTTTCGGGTTTCAAATTCAAATTAGCATTATCCAGACCTAGATCTGAAATGTAAGCAGGGGGTCTAAGGGGCAAGTCAAAAGGGACAACAGTAACAAAACACCATTATGTTTATCAAACATCCCTGAATTGTGGTTCCCCTAACGAGTCTTTCTTACAGCTTTTATGGCATAAAGCCTTTTAAATTTTTATCTTACTCCCCTAATGGCATCTCTCATCAATTAAGTTTTAAAAGGTCACATATTCATGTTTATAACATTATTATCCATACATAGAACAATCATACCATAACATGAATCATAAACTAACCCATACCTTGAGAGAGGAGAGGCTTTCCCGTTCAGACGGGCCCCTGTATTTCAGAAAGTAAAGAGAAGAGGAAGCAATCCACACCGGGTCTTTCTTTACAAACTGAAATTTTATTACTGAGAAGGGTAGGGATACAAGAAAACTAGAAAGAGAAAGAGCTTTCGAGAGTAGCAAGAATGCAGTCTCAAAAACCTTAGAGAGCTAGAGAGCTAAGAAGTGGGTGTGTGTGTTACAAGTGAAGACCATCCCTCTATTTATAGACGGGAATGTCATCTAAGTAATCCACAACAACCAATTAAAATGTGCCAAGTGGCAAAGTAATCCGATAAGGTTCGGATAAAAAATCAAACAACTAGTACAATAATGCAACAATACAATAATATAATAAAGAGGGGCCTAGTGCCCATTAACGCGGTTTTTCCAAGAGTCACATGGCTCTTGTCTGCATTTTTGTTTTATTCGCCTCGGATTCCTTCTTTCACATGGTTAGTGGTGCTTTTGGCTCCACTAGCATTTTTGTTTTCTTCTTGACTTTTTCTTTTCCGGATTCTTTTCTTCACATGCTGGTATTTATTGTGAATTCCAGCTCATTCCTGCGTGGCTCCATTAATATTCTTCATCATTGTGGGGGCCGCCACTTTCTTTTTTCTGATTTTTTATAATTTTATTGGCCTGGAATTTTGCTTCATTTTTTCTTAGTGCCACTAGTGCACTAAACCTTCCATTTTTCTGGTTGCCATTGCTTCAGCAAAAGTAGGCTTTAGTTCCATTTCAAGTTTATGAAGAATTTCTTCTTCACTGAGGTTTTCAAATTTTCCAGTCTGTACTGGACTCATAGTTTTTGGCAAACTACCAGCCATAACCGGAATTAATGTGCTTTTACCATCTACCGGACTAGATGGGCTTAGTTCAAAATTTTGGTCCTCAAAGACCTCAGGGTTAGAACTTCCCTGGTTTGGTTCAAAATCATCTGAACTTATGCTTTTTATCAAAGCATCAGCTATCAACGGACTTGACTCGTCTTTACCGTCTGCCGTTTGAGACGGACTAGATTCAAACTTTTGATCCTTAAAGACCTCAGGAGTTGAATTTTCCTGGTTTTGCTGCATCCAGGCTTTTGCCAATTCTACTGCAGTCATAGAACTGGTGGGTTTGGGTTCTGGACCATAGACTGGTTTTTCTTCTGGCTTTGGTGTTTTCAGTGTGAGGGACACAATTTTTGAGGTCAATTTCTCATTTTGGTTTTGAAGGATTTCAAGTTTCTTGGTGAGGTTTTCAATCTGGGCCTCTGCTTCAAGGGTTTTCATTTTTTGGTTTTCAAAATTCTGTAACCATTCGGCCTTTTGGGCTTCATATTTACAGACTTCCTTGGCCATTTTTTCACAATGGTCACAAAACACAATGTGGGTTTTAGAAGAATGTCCAATTGAATATTGGACTGGGCCTGTAGGATTTTGGGTTTTTGGCCTCAAACCATCAACAATGTTTTTCAAACTTGGGCTTACAAAGAAATCTGGGCCCATTGTGGTTTTTGCAAATTGAATTGCAGACATTATGTCATAAAATCCTTTATGAAGAGGTTTTTCATTATCTTCATTAAGAGGTAGAATATCATTTTTATCATAAATTCCTTTTTTATAACCTTCATAGATTACATAATATAAAAATGGTTTTATGTTATTGAATTTCTGGAAATACATGCTTAAAGCATAGAGACAAGTAACAATATACCTGCTGTTGTTTTTGTCAAATGATGCTCTCCAGATGTTATCACAAAGGCAGATCTGTTCCTCTGTGTAGTTCAACCCTGTGATAGGCCTGTACTTCATGTTATCAAATAAGATTAACTCTACATTATTGTCAGTTTCTGCTCTTTTGCCAAAGCAGATTTTCACTCCTTTTTCTGGGAGTTTATCTTTTTTCTTCCCTTCAGGGATGCTGGTTTTAGAAGGGATTGTGTAATATCCCTCTGGGGTTTTCACCATCCCTGTGGTTTTTACTCCATTTTCATTGCTGATTTTCAAAGAGTTTTTCTGGGAGTTTTCTGCCATTCCTGTAACAATATTATTCAATTCTCAATATTCCAGTCCTCCCTGTAAAATTGATCCCATTTTAATTTATATTTTTCCTCATCATTTTCATCATAATTATCAATTGATTCGTTTTTAAATTCAGTGTCATATAATGGTTTTTCCCTTTCTTTAATCAGAATTCTAGATAGTATATCAGCAATTTTGTTATCTTCTCCTTTAATATGTTCGAATTTTATTTTGTAGCCTTTCTGACTAATAACATCTGTAAAATTCAACCACCTTCTCCTAGACATTGATCTTTTTTCTTGGAGTTGGCTATGAAATTTTACTATGGCTTCACAATCAGTTCTTACTGTGAATCCTGGTTTTCCTGTCAAAAACAGTTCAAATTTATCAAGTGCGTATTTTATTGCTAATAGTTCTGCATCAATCGAGGAAAGGTTACCCTTTTCTCTGTATTTTCCTGATGCATATTGGCAAATTTCTTCTTTACTTTTAGGTGAGTAGACATCCTTTTTTCGCAAAATGATAGCTCCCCATCCTTCATGTGATCCATCAGTTTGCACAATAAGATAATCACTATCTTCTGGCAATACCAATTCTGGAAGTGTTTTTAATGCTTCTTTAATTTTTTGTACATTTTTTATATCTTCTTGGTTAAAATACCTTTGACCATTTTTTCCCAGTTTATTATATAATGATCCTGTTAATGAGGATAAGTTTTTAATGTATGGTCTAGCATAATTAACTAATCCCAAAAATTGTTGTAATAGTTTTGTATCTTCCATTTTATCAGGAAATTCTATAGCCTTTTTAGCAATATGATCTTGGAGTTTTATTTTTCCTTTTCCAATTTCTGCTCCAAGGAATGCTATTTTAGTTTCATTGATTTCCATCTTTTTCTTTGAGATGATTATTCCATGTTTTTCAAATAGCCTAAACACTGTATCAAGATGACTCATATGTTCAGTACTATTTTTTGAAAATACTAGAATATCATCAATGTATACCAAAACAAATTTTTGGTATGGTTTAAAAATTTTATCCATTTTTTGTTGAAATATAGCTGGTGCATTTTTTAGTCCAAATGGCATTACCAACCATTCAAATAAACCTTCTAGACATGTAAATGCAGTCCATTCAACTGACTCGGGATGCATTTTGACTTGCCAAAATCCTGACTTACAGTCAAATTTGCTATACACTTTTGAGTCTTGAATTCTATTTATTAAGACTGTTTTATCTGGTATATTGTAAGCAAAATCTTTTGTATTGTCATTAAGTCTTTTATAATTAATGATCATTCTTGATTTTCCTCTTACAATTTCAGAATGTTTTCTCACAATAAAAGCTGCAGACCTATGTCTGGAGTTTGATTCTCTAATTACTTTTAGAGCTTTTAATTCATCAATATGCATTTTGAAATCTGCTATATCTAGATTTGTAGGATTTATTTCTGCAGTTGAGATTCTTAATTCTGGATTTATTATTTCAAGCTTACATATTGTTCCATCTTTTTCCCAATATTTTTGGATGTTATCTCCAATAATTTGGGATTTTTCTAACCTCTCAATCCATTTTGTTATGGTTTCTTCATGCTTAAATCTAGTTATACTTATTAATTCTTTCAGTTTTGGGGTTTCAGGAATGTATTCTTCTTCAAACTCTGTAATTTGTATGTTTTCTTTACAAGTTTGTTTACATGCTCCTTTTATTTTACATTTACAGTTTTCAATATCTTTGTCTTTTAAAAGTTTTTTATTTTTTGTTTTTGTATTAGTAGGGGCTCCACCACGCTTCTCTCGCAACTCTGATGTTGTTAAGAGCTTGGTTCCCGCATTACTAATACTAGGTGCAAACATTGCCAAAGTTGCTTTTTCAACAATTTGGATATAATCTTTTGTAATAAATAATCCTCCATTATTTTGTAAGAAGAATTGTAATCCTAAGATTACATCTGCATTTATTACTAAGTCTTTTATGTACGAATTATCAGGAACTCCATAGGGTTCTGATATCCCACAATTGGTTTCAAAGAATATCTGTCCACCTGAAATAGGTTGTTTTGTTGTATATGATATTCTTCCATCCATTAATTCTGATTTAATGGGTTTTGTTAAGTTTTTATGTAGATGTTCTGGGATAAGTTTCTCATTTATTATTATTCTTGTACATCCTGTATCGATTATTGCATTAGTACGGAATACCAATTCCCTTAATTTAAAGATTATTGGTACCCTTAGTGTAGTTAATGATGAAGGATCGTGGCACACAGGTATGTACTCAGGGTTTTGTGCTAACATGTACTCCGTACTAGGATTTTGTTCATTATTAGATTCTTCTTCAGGAACTTCTTTTCCTTTATTTCCCGTATTTTCAGGACTTAACATATTATATTCTTCTAGGATTTCTTCTATGTTTTCAATCCTAGTTTTCAATTCTTCAAGATTAATCATACTTTGTAAATCAAAAAGTTTTCTTTCGATTATATCTATTCTTTTTGTGATGAATGTATCATTATCATCAATTTTTGTTATTGGCATTTCTTCGGGAAATTTAATTTTATAATACTTTACCAAGCATATTTGGCATATTTCTACGTGACATATTGTACATTTAGCTCTAAGTTTTCTTGACGGGTAATAAGAGCATTTTACACACGGTGTAGAATCTGTGCCTACCCTGAAAAGCCAATTATGATTTTCACATTCATTAATTTCTCTCATCATATACTCAGTTTCATATGGCATCATATACTCTTTATATGTGATACCATTATATGAGTTTTCATTTGCAAGCATATTAATTAATTCATAGGGATCATCATCCCCTTGTTCTTCTATAACATTTTCTTCCACTGTTACTATGCTATATATTGTTTCAGTCTCAGAAACATCTGAGTCTACATCCAATATATCTTGTTGTATACATTCTGTAAGAATTGCTTCTCTAGAATGTTGGTTTTTTCTTTTAGGACATGCTGTTGCCAAATGGCTTTCATCACCACATGTGAAACAAGCAAATTTCTTTGTATAATTTCTGCTAGGATTATATTTTCTGACATGATGTTTTTGTTTTAAGAAAGGTTTTCTGCTATTTGATTGTTTTATGAAATACTTCTTTCTTGTTATGAATTTGGGTTTTTTCCTTAATGGTTCCGGCCTACCATATCGTTGAGGAGTGTATATCCTTTTACAGAATGAATAATCAGTTTTCTTAAGTTGTTTTTGTGCAATTATATTTGTACACTTATCTTTTAATATTTTTACCACATGAACAGCCCTCATACTAATAGTGTATTGTTGATGATTCTTTTCAACCATTTTATTCCATGTATCTTGAATTTCTTGACCAATTGGTCTTGGTATTTTCATAAATAATTTTTCACCTAACTCTTGGTTAAAAGCACCTCCTGCTAGGCCTGTATAGTAGACATATTCATTTAAGAAGTCTACTGTTCCATATAAGTCATCTAGGTGCATTTGGTCTAGATGGATTAAGGCATCCATTTGTGTTGTTATATGTCCTGAATTACCATCTTCACCCGTTATTAGGCTTGATATTTTATTTACAAAGTTATAAGGATTTGGTCCTCTTTCTATTAAGTCTTGATAATCCATTGGATAGTCTCTTTTAAATACTTCCCACATTGACTGTGGGAATTCTCCTAAATAGGTTTCAAGATATCCATACATTGATTCAGCTGTATCATTATAATCATTTTTGTTTTTGATGTAATCAGCTACAACTATGTTTTTCCATTTTGCAATTACTGAGCCCCATTCTTGAGGGCTTACATTTGTTACTTCTAATATTGCTGGGTTATGATAATATCCTCTTTCTAAGGGTTGCCTAATTCCTCTAGGTTTTGTTATCATCCCAGGTTGTATCTTTCCATAAGGATATTTTGGATGAACATGTGTGATTGAGTGTCTAGAATTATTTCCAGTATAATTAGTTCCAGGTCTCCACTCAGTTCCTCTTTGGTATGGGGCAAAGGGAGTTCCAGGGACTCTTGTTATACTGTCTCCTGTATTTTTCATGACAATATCTTTGTTCATGAATTCTTTAGCTGTTTTATTTGTTTTCTCAGAATGTAAGGAGATATGGTCTCCCATATATTGTTCCATTAATGTATTATCAGAACTTTGTCCTACTTCTAGTGAGTTTTCCTTTAAGAACAAGTGAGCTTCTATATCTGCTTGTTGTTCTTCTTTTATTTGTATTTTTTGTAATCTTTTCTGTACTTCTTTCTCAATAATATCTTCTAAATTATTCTTCCATTCTTTATTTTTTCTTTTCATTTTATCCTTTAATTCTTGTTTTTGTTCATTTAGTTTTAATATTTCTCTTATCATTTCTTCATAATTTTCTATCCAATTCTCAAAATATCCACTATGTTTTGGACATTCTATTAAATGGATCATATGTTTTAACTTATCAGAATATCTTCTATCAAGATCAATTTTACAATCTTGACAATTGTGAGGTAATATTCCTTTGTTTTTGAATTTTTTAGTCAATGCAGAATGCACATGTTGTGAGAAAACTCTTTCATACCTGTCATGGTACTCTCTTTTATTTAGAATTTTTCCTTTCTTAAAGTTTTCAAATTTTCTTGTTTTTAAACAAATATGTTGAATGTCTTTAGCAATTCTTTCCACTTCATCTTCACTAGGGTGAAATATATGTTTTCCTTCATATTTTACATAGTTATCTGTTACTGGTTTTTCTACGATAAACCTTTTCATTTGTCTATTCATTTTCCTGACCTTCTTCTTCTGTAAAATCTATTGGTCTTTTTGCAGTTTCATAATCATTAAATCTTACTGACGTTTCTCCTCTGGAGTTTATGAAGTAATTTACATTTTTTGGGGTTAAGTTTTTAACATTTGGTTTTTCAAAGAATTTTGATAGATCCCAATTTTTCCCAGCATTTTCTTCTGATGATATTTCAGTTGGTCCTAACATTTTTACTCCTTCACTTCCTATGATACTTACCACAGTTTCAATTTTTGTTTTATGCCTGGTTTGACCATTGTTTGTGATTCTTCCTAAGAAGCCTACACATACCATTAGGTTGTGACCAGTTTCCATTTCTTCATATCCTACAGTTTGAATTCCTATTTGGATATGCTTCATAAAATCTGTTATTTGTATCATATAATCTGGTGCCAAATAACATACTCCCACATTAGGGTTCATATCAATTTCCATTAATCCTATGATAGCTTGGGTTGGATTAGTCCATCTTGTATCTAGAACAGTCATTAGGACTTTAGTTCCTAAGTTTTTTCTAGTTAAACCTTTTACTCCTATGGAGATTAGTCCCATATGCATGTATTTTTGTCCTTGTCTTTGAAGTCTGATTGCTTCATTATTGCTTATTAATTTTATTAATTTTTTGTCATCTTTTAGACAGCTTATTGGTTCTGTATAATGGTATTTGTAATAACCTGTGTTCCAATTAAGGAATCTTTGGTCATACAATAGTCTTGGTTCCATTTGGATTAATGTTCTTTTCTTGAAGTTTTCAAATTCAATATCAGGGTCAATTATTTCTTCAATTATTGTTGGCCCTTCTTCAAGTTTGGTTTTTTCTCTAAACATTCTATCTATTAAAGTTTTTTCAAAGTTTGAGCTTTCAATTCTTTGAGAATTACTTCTTTCTACTAGACTGTTTTTGGATTCATTAGTAATAGAAAATGATCTCCTACTCATTTTTGTAAATATTTTTCATCTGGTTTTACAACCCAAAAATTTAGTTTTTCTTGTGGTTTAGTTTTCCTTCTAGCTTCTGCAGGTAATTTTGCAATTTGTTCAGATAGTTGTTTTATTGTATTGTCTTCAGGCATTCTAACAGCTTGTATTCTTTCAAGTTTTTCATCTATGCTTTCAATAGCTATTCTTAATGCAGGGTCTTGATATTTTTTCATGTTTTCCATTTGAACATGTACATCATCAATTTTTTTCTTTAGTATTTCAGTTGTTACAAGCTCTTTTATTTTCTTATCAATTAGACTAATATTTGTATTATTTGTTCTATTATGATCTGTTATTTCACCAATCTTCTTATGAAGATTGTTAACATTTAGTTTTACTTCTACTAATTCTTTGTTTAATTCTTTAAATTTATTATTGATTTCCTGTTTAAAGTTTTCTATTGTTTCTTTAACTTCTTTCAAGGCTGTTTCCATTATCCCTTAATAATTTTTATGATTTTGTTACACATTTCATTTACATTCTCAATATTGTTTTCAACAATGTTTTTAATTTCCTTTATTTCTTTATCAAGTTTTTCAACCTTATCTTGTAGTTGTTTTAATTCCTCACTATGGTTAATGATTTTCCTTGGATTTGGGACATCATTAACTAGTTTGGAACTTTCATATTGAAGTGTTGTTATGGTTTTAGATAAGTTTTTCATTCCACTGGATGATTTATCATATTGGGTTGATAAGTATGTTTGGTTTTCTAATATTACTTTAATATTTGTATTATTTTGTTTTTCTAATAATTCTAACTTATCCAGTTTTGCTTCAATTGATTGAAGACTTCTTTGTACATTCATGTTTTTATTTGTTAATATTTTATTCATGAGTTTTTAAGTGTTGTCTTAAAGCTTCTAACCTTACGATTAGTTTGCAATATTTTCTATTTTTCATGAGTTTTATTCTTTTGATTTTTATTTTGTTTTGTTTACAGATCTTACAATCTTTAGTTTGGTTTTTGAATAGCTTTTTCTTTTCAATATCAATTATTAAGAATTTTTCATAATTAATATTGTCATTTAATTTAATCGTGTTTTGATTATCTTTTAATCCGTCATTAGCCATAAGTCCTAAAATCGCAACTTATGCTCTGATACCAAATTTTTAGAGGGGGTGTGTTTTTTGGGCACTTTTTTAGAGAAGTGTTAAACTCCTTTTATAGTTTTGGTTATTAGGTACCATTCTTAAATGAAGTAAAACTATTGGGTACCTATCTTAAAGAAAAATTCAATTGGGTACCTATCTTAAATTTTGAAAATTTTGGTGGGTTTTTCTTAAATTTCCGGATGAAATATACGAATTATGTGTATTTAATATTTTGAAAGATGCAAAGATTCCCAAAAGAAAAAAAGTTTTGATTGACACAAGGACTTTGGAAGTATAGCTTATGGTTTTGTCAAAGCGACATGTTATTCGGTTGCCAATTACTCCATGATTAATGGGGAAAAGGGGTCCAAGATGTTTTGTCTCTAGCTTCAAATTTCAAATGAACCCAACATCATTATCTCTTAGCCTACCTGCCTTCTGTTTTATCTGAAATCTAAACTTACAGGTTTATCTTTTCTTACTATCTTTTACATTGACATATTTGGTTTTCCTTGAGAAACTCGAAAGTCTTTTTTTTTCATATTTGTTATATTTTCTTATTTTATACTACTATATAAGTATATATATATATATATATATAAATAATTTTTTTTAACCAAAAAAAAAAAACTCTATTATTCAACGCTGCCAAAAAAAAAATCCCCTAAATGGGATACTAAGATCTGAAACCAAACTATGAGATGCATAGCAAACAGAAATAGACATTTCATATGATGAACTGAAAATAATGTTATTATACAGATATAGTAAAGATACAGTAGTATATAACAGGGAGAACATAAATGGAGAATGGAGTATCACCTGCTATAATCAGAATGATGGGACCTCCTAAGTGGTTTGTTTGTCGGGGTGCTTCTTTCAGTAAGCATTCTAGTTCCAATGGCTTGTTCACCCTAACATGCTGCGAAGGAAGAACCCCTTTAAAAATGAAAGGACATAAAATTGCATACCCAAGGGGGCAAAGTGTAAGTAACGAACGCCTACGTAGTGTATACATGTAGGCACAAAGTACAGAATATTACAAACCTCCAGGGGTAAGAGCTAGCGACGTATCCTCTGTAAATCTGTTGCTGCCCGAATGGAGGCTTCAGCAACACTTTTTACTCTTGAACTTTTAAGATCCAAAACCGTTGTCTCGATTTTGGTCAAATCCAATGTGCAGATGGATAGAATCATTGAGTGTAACAGATACTGTCTACAAGAAAATCCAATAGCATGTAGAATGCGCTCTACCACCAAGTGAGAGATGCGACCGTGGCAACCAGACTCCAGTATAATAGAGACCTTGTTCAGATTCATAAGGAAGTTCATAGTTGCTTCTCTTGGAGCTGCCTTGAATAGCAAAACCAAACATTGTGAGGCCAAATCTGTTATATTGACGTCAGATGATGTGCTCAGCTCCAGTAGGACCCCGACATTGCCACCGAAGTCCGTTATATCTTTAATAAATTGCTGCGCATCTGCTGCATTTTCAGAAGAGACATCATACATGAGGGTGGGCTGCTTTGAATCAGTTCCTGAAGCATAGCCCACAGAACGTAAGAGAAATGCCCTACACAGCCCAAGAGTTGGCTCAATGAAATCTTCCATCTCTTTGGTGTGCACAAATTCTAGAAGGTTTCCAATCTTTCTCACAACTTTTAATTGGGAGAGAATCTTGGTTTCCAGTTCAGGAGCAGATGCTAAAGCCAGGCAAAGCATTACATTGCTTACATTTATTGTCGAAAAATCACCCAGAAGGAACTCAAAGCACTGAGAGACTGCTTTCATGTGGAGTATGTCAGAGATCTTTATGCAATTTGACTCAATGAGCATCACAAGCAGTTTTTGGGCAAACATTGGAATTGGGTCTTCGTCCTCAATCAAAGATGGATAGAGAGGAAGGAAGTGAACATTAGACACAACCTTCAGATCTTCCAGCCGCTGTTCCGCTTTTGATGATTCTGTCAGAAAATGAACCATCACATCCGAGAAAATCTTGAGGCTTAAACAGCGGGCATCTCCATCTTTGTTGCCATTGTAGAGAGCAGCCAGACCAGGAAGAACCTGGAGAATGAAAATATCAGGGTTTTTGCCAATTGTTGTTGGCTCCTCAGAGATTGATTCCAGAACTCGCAAAAGTGTAATCTGAAAGTCATCCCTGCCCTGAAATCAAACAGACAAAGTACTTTGCATCAATACTAGGGTGTATATCCCCAAGTTAAGAGTCAGAAAAATCACACTCATATACAAGCCCTTGTTGACGAAAATCGATGGGGGAAAGAAAGACGGGCTGGAAATTCAAAAAAATGACAGGATTAGTGTGATACCAAAAAGGGTGACACAATGCAGGCAAAGTTGCATACAAATTCCATCAATTGGATACCCATAAAGCAATGAGGGTTGTAACAGAACAAATGAGGAACAACTGATAAGTATGGGTTGTGGAGAATAATCATGTGGAAATAAGTGATAACAAAGAGGGTGACACAATGCAGGCAAAGTTGCAAACAAATTCCATCAATTGGAGACCCAAAAAGCAATAAGGGTTGTAATTGTAACACGAACAAATGAGGAAAAACTGATGAGTATGTGTTGTGGAGAATAATCATGTGGAAAAAGTGATAGGATTGAAGATATTTAACAGTGAATTTTATGGGGTATGTATTTTCCAGCAATAAATGGAAATAACTGTAAATTGTACTGCAACAAATTTGAAAAGACAGATTGAGATTTTTCGACTAACAAAAAAATGCATTTTATATTACCAATGAATTACGAACATCCAAAAATCATCATCGTATTAATTTCAAGACCAGAGAAGAATGAAATACGGGTAAACTTAAACTCTGTTAGGACCCATCCTTTTGCGTAGAATCAGATTATTTTACAGAAAAATGGGTCATTATTGGTTTGATAGATGGAAAACATTTTCACGGTTTGTTTTTTCTTTCAGTATCAAACATGAGGAGAAAAAAAAAAAAAAGTTAAGGCAGTAAAATAAATAAGTGACAGCATATGGCTAAAAGAATTAACAGACAGAAAATATTTGCACAGGATAAAGACAAATACAGATATAGCAACTACCAGCTTCAACTCCCAGTTATCTACCTGAAAATGCAATTCAGTTAGTTTAAGTAGATTTGCCACAAGTTGTAAAACCTGAGGAGTGATCACCAGATACTTGAATGAAGAACTTCCCAAAAGATGGAGAACTACTGGAAAGTATTGAATACTGTTCTTTGGAGTACTTCGACCAGCAATTGGTCCATGACGCCTGCCTCCCATAAGCTGCTGAATATCTCCTGTTATAGTTTCCAGCAAACCTGGTAATGTTGATACAACAGTTTTCACAAACGCATCCAGACACTGCTGCACATATTTATCTTTCTCTTTTGCAAGCCTGTCAAAAGCTGATAGTAATCTTGCATTGCAAAAAAAATGCGAGAGACATCTTTTTCCATTTTTACAAAGCAAAGCCACAAAGAGAACTGCCTTTCCCTTTAGGACTTCACTTCCCTGCTCAATTAGAGACAAAAGATTGGATACAAGATACTTATCTTCAATCAAAAGAAGAGTGTAACGCCCTACATTTGGCAGCAAATGAGTTCCCAGTAAGGCCATGTTTAGAAGATTCAAGCAGATTTGCTGCTCACGCTGGTTGCCCTTGAAAAGACTGGAAGTGATCTCCTTGAGTGGAAGTTTCTCAATAACCTGCTGTATGCAAGATGGGTTGAAACGAACTAGGCGAACTAAACATGATCCTGCTGTGAGTCTCATGCTGTCTTGTTTTCCTGAAGCCTTATATATATAGCAAAGATTACTAATTACATCTTGGCTGGTGAAACGAGTGGCCCAATATCCACCATGACTAGAGATATTCTCTATTGTTCTTAAAGCATAAAGCTGAGTGAGATCATCTTCTCCTTTCCGCAATACAGATGAGATGAGGGATATTACAGAATTTGGAACCTGACAAAAGTTCAAGTAGTAAATGCGAATCACTTGCTACATATCATGATTGAGACCAATATAAGATATATCAAAAAATAAATAGATTAATTAAGTTTAAAAGGTTAAAATAGACATGACAGTATATAAAGAACCTAACCTGCCAGCAAGAAGTACGGCTATCTTTAGATGGAGATTCCTGGCAGATGTTATCCTTCGTAGGATCATTCAGAGTGGATATGTAAAAAAGCAACTCACCCATAGCAGCCATAGAAAACCTTCTCACTTTTTCCTGCCTATCTCTGAGTCCATCAGTTAAAGCACCTATAATCCCAGAATTTGCTAAATCATCTCCAATGTTAGTGGAATGGCGTATTAACAGACCTACAAGTGATGACAGTTGTACACGTAATGCCAAAGCTTTTGACTGCCTTAACAATTTGACAAGAACTAACATTATGGGTCCATTGGTCAACAGATTAGCAGCATCAACATTGGTACTTAATATCTCAAGGTATCTAATCACATTCTGCTTCTCCCCACTGGCATTTGCATTCATGATACTCACAATTTTACTATACAGGGCATCCAACCTATCTTTTGGAATTTTTGCAAAGTCAGATGAAGGAACAGCTGGAAATGGAAGGGAAGGAATGGCATCTGCTCCTTTATCAAATTTTCTGCTGGGCATTACTGGTCTAACTGAGAGGTCAGATTTATGCCACAGAACCTCCAAGAGGTCCAAAGATGATTTTGCTGAGTCAAATTCAAGAGCACGCCCGCAAACATCTTTGTTCCTTTGAGTTTTCAGTTGAGGGCTAGCGCTGGGCGGTGTAGTAGCTGGGCTCACTTCCATGTCAGAAGATGATTCTTGTTCTTGTGATTTTGAGTCATCCAACACAGGTGTGTCAACAACAATATGCATCTCTTCTAGTGTACTTTCATTCTTGATAGGAGTTGATAAATTATCATCATTAGTGGAGGATGCCTTATCAGTTCCTTCAGTTTCATCAGCTCCCTCATCTTCTGTGCTCTCATTAAAATCAAGTTCCATGTCATTGTTCTCGATTTTGACTTCTGCCTCATTCTTTGAGTTATTTGGTAATGGCCTTCGGTAGTTCTCTTTCTCATTTTCCTTCTCAAGATTAGATTTTGCGATTCTCGAAAGCCTCAGGAGGTTCACACCTCCCATGTTACCTGAAGCATCTTTGTTCTTTCTGTCAGGTGTTCTACCTGAAGGCTTTGCCTGCATTTTACGACCACTGTATACACCCTTGACAGGTGTTTCGTCTACTTTCCCTCCAGCAGAAAAATTCTCATCTTGTTTACCAAGCAGTCTTGAATCTTTTCCAAAAGTTTTAGGTGGAGTCTTGTTACGGATAGGCCTATTCCCACTGCGCTCTGTAAGATGTGGTTCAGAAGACAGCTCAATCATGTTAGCGAAAGCAGGCTGGGGAGGTAATGTCAGCAGAACAAATTTCGTTCTCCAAAAAGCATGGTTGCAAAGTTCAGGCCACTGTATCCTTTCAGCAGGATCTTTGATCAAGAGAGAATTTATCAAATTTACAAACGGACGGGACGGAGTGCCAGGTAGATCAGGAAGTGCATCTAAAAGAATAGATTTTGCCAATTGAGTGAATTCCTTTCCAACAAATGGAGGCCTGCCGGTATAGCACTCATATAGCACACAACCAAGGGCCCAGAAATCAGATGCATATGAATGGACACCTCCATCTTCGAATAATTCAGGAGCCATGTAACACGGAGTTC
Organism: Hygrophila difformis; assembly: GCA_030278955.1. NCBI lineage: Eukaryota > Viridiplantae > Streptophyta > Magnoliopsida > Lamiales > Acanthaceae > Hygrophila > Hygrophila difformis. Next base: position 28,832,179 of record JAOANR010000005.1, on the reverse strand, counting down.
CACGCTTTGCTTGTGGTAACTAGTCATCCAAAGAAAACACGAAATAGTAATCAGTCAAGGCATTTTAGATGAAGACAACCAGAAAAGAATGACAATTTCAACCGATAAGTTAGAGATGACAGAATGAGTGAAAATATGCACTCGTTAACCCACCTTTGAAGAAGGCGTGATTGATATATCATTCAGTTTCCTTGCTAACCCAAAGTCACAAAGCTGCAGTACAGAAGTTAAAGGGGCTTTTCATCAGAACTGTACAACTCCCAAAGTAGTATATGAAGGGGAAGAGATGCATTATACCTTTGTATGCCCATTTTCATCCAGTAAAACATTTGATGGTTTTAAGTCACAGTAAATAATGCCTTTTGAATGCAGATACCTGTTCACGATTCCATTAATAATTGAAAAAACACACTAACTTGCAAAATAAACCAGAAGTCTGGCGCTAAGATTTGATTCTTACTGAAGAGCATTAACAAGATCATGAGCCAAATCATGTATAGATTCTTCAGGAAGCTTACCATCCTGCAATTAATTCATTAAATTATACTGAAAGCAATGAGGTTGATATAAGTTCAGAAAAACAAATAAATAAAATAAAATAAAAATTGCGGCTAGTACGAGAAGTATGCAATAGGAGAATGGTACAGCAGATAAAATGTGAAAACACACTCAAACGGAAAGGTTGGTTAAAGAGCAAAATAAAAGTGACCAGACAGGTCATACTTCTCATGGCACTTATCAAGGGAAGTATCCTATGCATAATTAGTCATATCAAAAACAAAATGATGTGAGTCATGTCTATAAAATATTATGTCCATCTTCAGCAAGCTAGCGTCACTTTGTGTTTGCAAGCAGCTTTTAGACAAAAATTCTTAAGAGCCAGAGAACACGCCTCAATCATGAGCATTCTCTTTTGATCTTTTCATTTTCTCCAAGAGCTTCTTTTCTTGGTGCTTAATTGTATAAATCCCAGAATAAGTCAATGATAGTTAGATACTTATCTTGATTCCATCAGCACTGCGGACCAATAGTTTAGAAGTAAAAATAAAAAATTGGGAATTGCTTGCACCTTGACCCATTCAAGCAAATTGTATGACATGACTAGTAAACAATGGATCACCTGTTGCAATAAGGTCATCAAATCTCCTCCAACACAGTACTCCAAGACTAACCACAAATGAGCTGATGTTTCGTACCTGCAATATCAGTTGATGAGAAAATGATTGAGACCAAACAATCTAATTTACGCACCATTATTGTCTTGCATTAAAGTAATCCATAAGAAAGAATATACTTGTCCGTGCAACTACAACTCTTACCATGAGTAGAACTTTAGCACATTTGAATGATCCAAAGTATGAAGAACTCTCACCTGAAATCAAAAGATGATCAAAGGATTTTCTAAGCAGAAATCTGATTAAAATAAAATTGAGTCTATGCTATGTTTGATAAGAATTTAATTATAGAGCTAAAGTACAAAAAAGAAAGTTTCTTCTTTATACATACTCCATTCTCTCATACTTTCTTATATTTTCCCCAAATCAAAGAGCTCACTTTTAACCACCACAGTGTCCTACTCTCTACACGTGATATTGCTTGGCTTCTTTGCTCAATCAAAGGGATACCAACAAGGTTAGAATTGTAATTAATCCCATGTTATAAGTGAGTTATACATAATTGAGAATGTAAATGAGGTAGAGATGTATCGAACTCAAGCTAAAAATGCTGGCCCATGTTGTGCCACACAGTGAATATGCTGTTGCGGGGCTTCTTTGCCCGCAGCCTGATGACGCTTAACAAGCTTCAGTGCTTCACATATTTCATTTCAGTGGAAATGGGATGGACAGCTAAGAGCGAACGTAAAAATCATGCTGCATATCTAAATCTCCGGTTTTCAACAAGCAAAACAATTTCCGCATTTCCTGAAATGTGATAAAATTTCTATTGTAGCTCCAGAAACTCTTCCATTGCACTTCGCATTTTCACTCACTTTCAGTTGGAATGTAATCATAATTCCTTGAAGATGTAAAGCAATAGTGAAAAGGGAAGAGTATATTGACAATAAATCCGCTTCACATTAACCCTATTAAGGGCAAATTTTTTTTTAAAGGAGCAGCAGCACGCTAAATACTCAGCGGCACCCAATTCAATAGCTTACGGAATTGAAGTTTAGGGAATACGAACCAAAATAAACAAAAATTCAACACAAAATGTGTGTGCGCGCGCGCGTGAGTGAGCAGCATCAATATTGTGTCCGCTAGATTTGGCAGCAGAAAACACTTGCCCCGCAAAATTAATTAAAAACTAAAATGTACGAATTCTTACTTCTTGAAGAACCTTGTTCCTATGAGATTTATCCACGCTCTTAATCGCGAAATACTCGATAGTCTTCTTCTTTCTGCCTTTGTACACAGTCTGCAACATTCCACGGAAAGAAATCAAAATCCAGCCACAACAAATCGGAATCGTTTTCGAATATGCAGCAGAAATTACCGAATATTTTCCGTGTCCAATGGCTTCATAGATATGGTAGTGATTCATCGCACTTGGCAGAGTTTCTACGAATCTCGGCCGATTTCGAGCAGAGAGAAATAAAGGGAGCGGGGGGAGTAGACTGAATGAAATTCAAATTTAGAAGATGATGAGTGATGACTAATGAATAATGGAAGACCAGTACTCTATTGTGGAGCCCCTTTTTCTCATTTAAACTTGGTTTTGCAACAATCTATTTTTGAATCTTAATTTATACTAGACATACCACCCGCGGTACCCGCGGAATTTTTTAATAAATTGTAATTTATTTATATTTATATTCTAATGTTTAAAATAATACTCTCTCCGTTTGGAAAAGATAGCTACGTTGGTAAAATTGACAATATTCACCTAAACACTTTGATTTGAAGTTTTATCATAGATATACAAGTTGAAATATAGCCAAGTGAGATCTTGTTAGATTCGTTTGATCTTGTATTTTTTAAATACCGAAGTTTTAGAATTTTTACTTCGACCGAATTTGAGTTATTAATGGTTTAAATTGTGCATTGGACTGCGTGCTGTGTTGGTCAGTAGCTATCTTTAAAAAACGGATGAAGTATATGATTAATAGTATTATTTAGTCCTGTAGTTAAGATATAATTTATATGTTAGAGTAATAAAAAAAAAATATAATTTTAATATTTCTTTGTATAAACAACAGATTGTCCTTATATTTGCTTCAGTAATTTTACAAATTATCCGTTCAATGTAAAATTTATTTTAAAAAAAAAAACAAATTTGATGGCAAAAAACATGGAATTCGTAAATAATATTATTTTTTATAGCATTTTTAACAACTTTGAATGAAAAATTACAACTTTGGTCCTATAACAAATAACAATAGTGTATATAATATATTCAAAGTTGTATATTAAACGATATAATATGTAGGGGATTGAAGTGAGACATGAATTGATAAATTATTGTAAGAGAACACTTAGATTGTATTCAATGCATAACATAAATAAATAGAATATTGTTAACTAAAGAGAAAAATAAACTGTTGAATAATCTAAATAAATGATATTACAAAAAAATCCTGATAATTAGCATAGATACATTTCGCTTGTAATGAATAATATTATGATTATACGCACATGGATTCATGTCTGCTATTAATTTGGAATCAATGAATCTATACAAAAACAGTATTTGGGAGTAAAAAAGACTAAACCATTCATCTCATAAATTATTAAATCATCTTAAATAATTCTGGAAAACATTGTGTTCTTTTTATTATTACGTAAAAATAATTCATTTATAAAATGTATAATTAAATTCAAATATATTTTAATTAAAATTACAATCCCAACGTCAAATATAATTAAATATTTATATGAATTGAAATTTGATTCATACATTAAACTAAAAATAAAACTCATGAATGATGTATTGATAACTAAAGAAAAATAAATTGTTTAGAGATGGTAAATGATGAAACAAAACTGTTCAAATCTTTTGAAGAACTTCTCTATACACCACATTCAATGTCAGATTATTTTCATCAAGATTATGACTTCTAGACAATAAAAATTTCAAACCGGAACGCCTCACAACACGTGAAGCAGCAACGTATAATTGTCCATGAGTGAAAACTGGTTCATTCAAGAAAACTCCAACGTGATGTAAAGACTGACCTTGGCTCTTGTTGATCGTCATGGCATAAGAGACAATTAGAAGAAATTGTCGTCTTACAAATTTAAAAGGTATCCTGCGATCAGAAGACGTCATGCTCATTCGTGAAATCAAGACTCTATCTCCAGTACGGTCACCATTCAATACTTCTCCCTCAAGTACATTTTTCCCCATTCTTGTGAGAACCAATCTTGTTCCGTTGCACAGTCCATTAGTTGAATCAATGTTTCTGAGCAACATTACTGGTGTTCCAATTTTCAGCATGAGAGAATGTGCAGGCACGCCCGAACAATTAATGGAATTGAGGAATTCCTGAGTATGAATCTCGGAGAAACTTGAGAAACCGCCTTCGGAAGGAGATGCAACATCTGCACTAAAATATGTCCTGCTTTCTTCTTTGTTGAGTGACATCATATCAGCATTAATAACATCAACAGACTTGATTGTGGAGCAAGAATAGCACGCTCTTTCAGATAACTTGAGTTAAACATCTGATCTTCAAAGGAAGGATATACAGCTGAGACAATTGCACTTACAGGATCATCCTTGTAATGAATGATTAAATCAGGAGGAATCTCTACATTTCCCAGACCATCATTGTCTTTATTAAGAAGACCATCTCCAAGAGAACATAACCATCTCGAAAAAATGTCTAGTTCTGAGTCTGTCATCAGGTGTAGACGCAGTTTGGAGTCTCATATTCTTGGTTTAATTTGAAGACTGTGCACAGATTCCATAATTTTGAAGAATTCAAACTTGCATTTACAATCTGTTGCCTTGTTCCTTTTGGAATTACAGGAAGGATCTGTCTAAAGTCACCACCAAA
>JAOANR010000005.1:28646479-28826683 GCA_030278955.1 Hygrophila difformis | reverse complement strand
ACGGGCACCGTTTTACCGACATGGTCGAGGAGCACCGTTTTTACCGACTGGCCACCCGACGGGCACCATTTTACCGACACGCCACCCGACGGGCACCGTTTTACCGACACGCCACCCGACGGGCACCGTTTTGCCGACATGCCCGACGGGCATTATTTTACCGAGACGCCACCCGACGGGCACCATTTTGCGGACAAGCTTCCCGACGGGCACCGTTTTACCGACACGCCACTCGACGGGCACCGTTTATCGACACGCCACGCGACGGGCACCGTTTTACCGACAGGGAACCCAACGGGCACCGTTTTACCGAAACGCCACCCAACGGGCACCGTTTTACCGACAGGCCACCCAACGGGCACCGTTTTACCGAAACGCCACCTGACGGGCACCGTTTGTCCGACATGCCACCCGACGGGCACCGTTTTACCGAAACGCCACTCGACGAGCACCGTTTTATCGACACGCCACGCGACGGGCACCATTTATCGACACGCCTCCCGACAGGCACCGTTTTATCGACACGCCACCCTACGGGCACCATTTTACCGACAAGCCACCCGACGGGCACCGGTTTACCGACATGGCCGACGAGCACCGTTTTACCGACACGCTACCGGACAGGTACCATTTTACTAACAGGCCACCCGACGGGCACCGTTTTACTGACACGCCTTCCGACAGGCAACATTTTTTTCGATAAGCCACCCGACGGACACTCTTATGCCAACTTGACACCTTCCGTGACCCGTATGGACGAGAGCCGACGTGCCACCCGACGGGCACCGTCTTGCCGACAAGCCAATGGACGGGCATCATTTTACTGACATGCCACCCGTCGGGCACCGTTTTACCGATAGGCCACCCGACGGGCACAGTTTTACTGACACGCCATCGCACGAGCACTGTTTTACCGACATGCCACGCGACGAGCACTATTTTGCTAACATGTCACCCGACGGGCACCGTTTTACAGACGGCCATCCGACGGGCTCCGTTTTACCGACACGCCACCCGACGGGCACTGTTTTGTTTACATGCCACCCGACGGGTTCCGTTTTGTCGACAAGCCACCCGACGGGCACCGTGTGGATAAGAGCTAACGTGCCACGCGGCGGGCACCGTTTTACCGACACGCCACCCGACGGGCACCATTTTACCGATAGGCAACCTGACGGGCACCGTTTTACCGACACGCCACCCGACGGGCACCATTTTACCGATAGGCAACCCGACGGGCACCGTTTTACCGACACGCCACCCGACGGGCACTGTTTTGCCGACAAGCCTCTCGACGGGCACCGTTTTACCGACACCCCACCCGACGGGCACCGTTTTACTGACATGGTCGATAAGCACCGTTTTACCAATAAACCACCTGACGGGCATTGTGTGGATGGGAGCTAACGTGCCATGCGACGGGCACCATTTTACCGACACGCCACCTGACGGGCACCATTTTACCGAAAGGCGACCCGACGGACACCGTTCTACCGACACGCCAACTGACGGGCACCGTTTTTCCGACATGCACGGCGGGTACCATTTTACCGACACGCCACCCGACGGGCACCGGTTTACCGACATGGCCGACGGGCACGGTTTTACCGACATGCTTTGTCGACAGACCACTCGACGCGCACTGTTTTACCGACTAGCCACCTGACGGGTACCTTTTTACTGACAGGCCACCCGACGGGCACCATTTTACCGACACATCACCCGACGGGCACCGTTTTTTTTCGATAAGCCACCCGACGGGCACTGTTATGCCGACTTGACACCTAAAGTGACCCGTGTGGACGAGAGCCGACGTGCCACCCAACGGGCACCGTTTTGCCAACAGGCCACCCGACGGGCACTGTTTCATCGACATGCCACCCGACGGGCACCGTTTATCGACATGGCCGAGGAGCACTGTTTTACCGACTGGCCACCCGACGGGCACCGTTTTATTGACACGCCACTCAACGGGCACCATTTTACCGACACGTCACCTGACGGGCTCCATTTTGCGGACAAGCCTCCCGACGGGCACCGTTTTACCGACACGCCACCCGACGGGCATTGTTTTCCCGACATGGCGGACGAGCAACATTTTACCGACTGGCCACCCGACGGGCACCACTTACCGACATACCACCTGACGGGCACTGTTTTATCGACACGCCACGCCACGGGCACCATTTACCGGCATAGCCTACGAGCACCGTTTTACCGACAGGCCACCCGACGGGCACCGTTTCACCGACAGGCCACCCGATGGGCACTGTTTTACAGACACGCCACCCGGCGGGCACTGTTTTGTCAACATGCCACCCGACGGGCACCGTTTTGTTCACAAGCCACCCCGACGGGCACCGTGTCAATAAGAGCAAACGTGCCACACAACGGGCACAGTTTTACCGACACGCCACCCGACGGGCACTGTTTTGTCAACATGCCACCCAACGGGCACCGTTTTGTTCACAAGCCACCCCGACGGGCACCGTGTCAATAAGAGCAAACGTGCCACACAACGGGCACAGTTTTACCGACACGCCACCCGACGGGCACCATTTTACCAACAGGCGACCCGACGGGCACCGTTTTACCGACACGCCACCCGATGGGCACCGTTTTACCGACATGTCCGACAAGCCCCGTTTTACCAACAAGCCACCCGAGGGGCACTGTGTGGATGGGAGTTAACGTGCCACGCGACGGGCACCATTTTACCGACACGCCACCCGACGGGCACCATTTTACCGACAGGTGACCCGATGGGCACCGTTTTTACCGACACGCCAACTGACGGGCACCGTTACGCTGACATGCCCGACGGGCACAATTTTACCGACACGCCAGCCGACGGGAACCGGTTTACCGACATGGCCGACGAGCACCGTTTTACCGACATGCTCGACAGGCACTGTTTTACCGACAGGGCACCCGACGGGCACTGTTTTACCGACATGCCACCCACCGAGCACGATTTTGTCGACAGACCACTTGACGCGCACCGTTTTACCGACACGCCACCTGACGGGTACCGTTTACTGATAGGCCACCCGAAGGGGACCGTTTTACCGACACGTCACCCGACGCGCACCGTTTTTCGGATGAGCCACCCGAAGGGCACTGTTATGCCGACTTGACAGCCAACGTGACCCGTGTGGACGAGAGCCGACGTGCCACCCGACAGGCACCGTTTTGCCGACAAGCCTACCGACGAGCACCGTTTTCCTGACACGCCACCCGATGGGCACCGTTTTGCCGACAAACCACCCGACGGGCACCGTTTTACCGACATGCCACCCGGCGGGCACCGTTTTGCCGAAACCCCACCCGGTGGGCACCATTTTACCGACACGCAACCCAACGGGCACCGTTTTGCTGACAAGCCTCCCGACGGGCACCGTTTTACCGACACGCCACCCGACGGGCATTGTTTTCCCGACATGGCCGACGAGCACCATTTTACCGACACCCCCACCCGTCAGGCACCGTTTTAGCAACACGCCACCCGACGGGCACCATTTTACCGACACGCCACCGGTCAGGCACCGTTTTAGCAACACGCCACCCAACGGGCACTGTTTTACCGACAGGCCTCCCGATGGACACCGTTTTACCGGAACACCACCCGATGGGCACCGTTTTGCCAACATGCCACCCGACGAGCACCGTTTTACCGACATGCCACCCGGCGGGCACTGTTTTACTGACACGCCACCCAACGGGCATTGTTTTGCCGACAAGCCTCTGGACGGGCACCGTTTTACCGACACGCCACACGACGGACACCGTTTTACCGACATGGCCGACAAGCACCGTTTTACTAACAATCCACCCGACGGGCACTGTGTGGATGGGAGCTAACGTGCCATGCGACGTGCACCATTTTATCCACACGCCACCCGATGGGCACCATTTTGCGGACAAGCCACCCGACGGGCACCATTTTACCGCCACGCCACCCGACAGGCATCGTTTTCCCGACATGGCCGACGAGCACCATTTTACCGACTGGCCACCCGACGGGCACCATTTTACCGACACGCCACCCGTCTGGCACCGTTTTACCGACTCGCCACCCGACGGGCACTGTTTTACCAACAGGCCACCCGATGGGCACCGTTTTACCGAAACGCCACCCGTTGGGCACCGTTTTGCCAACAAGCCACCCGACGGGCACCGTTTTACCGAGATGCCACCCATCGGGCACCGTTTAACCGACATGGCCGACGAGCACCGTTTCACCGACAGGCCACCAGATGGGCACCGTTTCACCGACAGGCCACCCGACGGGTACCGTTTTACCAACACGCCACTCGACGGGCACCGTTTTACCGACACGCCACCCGACGGGCACCGTTTTGTCGACAAGCCACCCGACGGGCACCGTGTGGATAAGAGCAAACGTGCCACGCGACGGGCACCATTTTACCGACACGCCGCCCGACGGGTTCGATTTTACCGACAGGCGACCCGACGGCCATCGTTTTACCGACACACCACCCGACGGGCACCGTTTTGCCGACATGCGTCTCGACGGCCACCGTTTTACCGACACGCCACCCGATGGGCACCGTTTTACCGACATGGCCGACAAGCACCATTTTACCAACAATCCACCCGACGGGCTCTGTGTGGATGGGAGCTAACGTGTCACACGACGGGCACCATTTTACCAACACGCCACCCGACGGGCACCATTTTACCGAAAGGCGACCCGACGAGCACCGTTTTACCGACACGCCAACTGACGGACATCGTTTTGCCGACATGCCCGACGGGCACCATTTTACTGACACGCCACCCGACGGGCACCGGTTTACCGACATGGCCGACGAGCACCGTTTTACCGACATGCTCGACGGGCACTGTTTTACCGACAGGGCACCCGACAGGCACTGTTTTACCGACATGCCACCCGACGGGCACGGTTTTGTCGACAAACCACTCGACGCGCACCATTTTACCGTTACGCCACCTGACAGGTACCGTTTTACTGATAGGCCACCCGACGGGCACCGTTTTTTCCGATAAGCCACCCAACGGGCACTGTTATTCCCACATGACACCCAACGTGACCCGTGTGGACGACAGCCGACGTGCCACCCGACAGGCACCGTTTTGCCGACAAGCCTACCAACGGGAACCGTTTTCCCGACACGCCGCCCGATGGGCACCGTTTTGCCGACAGGCCACCCGACGGGCACCTTTTTACCGACATGCCACCCGACGGGCACCATTTTACCGACAGGCGACCCGACGGGCACCGTTTTACCGACACGCCACCCGACGGGCACCGTTTTGCCGACAAGCCTCCCGACGGGCATCGTTTTCCCGACACGCCTCCCGACGGGCACCGTTTTGCCGACAGGCGCCCCGACGGGCACCGTTTTGCCGACAAGCCTCCCACGGGCACCGTTTTGCCGACAGGCCCCCTGATGGGCACCATTTTGCTGACACGCCTACCGATCGGCACTGTTTTGCCGACATGTCACCCGACGGGCACCGTTTTACGTAAAGGCCACCTGACGGGCACCGTTTTACCGACATGGCCGACGAGCACCGTTTCACCCACATGCCACCCGACGGGCACCGTTTACCGACACGCCACCCAACAGGCACCGTTTTACCGACTGGCCACCCGACGGGCACCATTTTACCGACATGGCCGAGGAGCACCGTTTCACCGACAGGCCACCCGACGGGCACCATTTTACCGAAATGCCACCCGTCCCGCATTGTTTTACCGACAGGCCACCCGACGGGCACCATATTACCGAAACGCCACCCGGCAGGCACAGTTTTGCCGACATGCCACCCGACAGGCACCGTTTTACTGACAAGCCACCCGACGGTTACCGCTTCACCGACACGCCACCCGACGGGCACCGTTTTGTGGACAAGCCTCCCGACGGGCACCATTTTACCGACATGCCACCCGACGGGCACTGTTTTACCTACAGGCCACCCGACGGCCGACGGGTACCGTTTTGCCGAAAGGCCCCCCGATGAGCACCGTTTTGCCGACACGCTACCCGACGGGCACCGTTTTGCCGACAGGCCACCCGATGGGCACCATTTTGCCGACAAGCCCCCCGACGGATACCGTTTTGCCGACACGCCTCCCGAGGGGCACTGTTTTGCCGACATGTCACCCGACAGGCACCGTTTTACGCACATGCCACCCGATGGGCACCGTTTTATCAACATGGCCGACGAGCATCGTTTCACCGACACGCCACCAGATGGGCACCGTTTACCGACATGCCACCCCACGGGCACCGTTTTACCGATTGGCCACCCGACGGGCACCATTTTACCGACATGGCCGACGAGCACCGTTTAACCGACACGCCACCTAACAGCCACCATTTTATCGACATGCCACCCGGCGCGCACCGTTTTACCGAAACGCCACCCGACGGGGCACCGTTTTGCCAACATGCCACCCGACAGGCACCGTTTTACCGACATGCCACCCGACGGGCACCATTTTACCGACATGGCCGACGAGCACCATTTTACCGACAGGCCACCCGGCGGGCACCGTTTCACCGATAGGCCACCCGATGGGCACCGTTTTAGCGACACGCCACCCGACGTGCACTGTTTTGTCAACATGCCACCCGACGGGCACCGTTTTGTTGACAAGCCACCCCGACGGGCACCGTGTGGATAAGAGCAAACGTGCCACGCAACGGGCACAGTTTTACCGATACGGCACCCGATGGGCACCATTTTACCGACAGGCGACCCGACGGGCACCGTTTTACCGACACACCACCCGATGGGCACCGTTTTACCGACACGCCACCCGACGGGCGCCATTTTACCGACAGGCGACCCGATGGGCACCGTTTTACTGACACGCCAACTGACGGGCACCGTTTCGCTGACATGCCCGACGGGCACCATTTTACCGACAGGCGACCGGATGGGCACCGTTTTACCGACACGCCAACTGACGGGCACCGTTTCGCTGACATGCCCGACGGGCACCATTTTACCGACACGCCAGCCGACGGGCACCGGTTTACCAACATGGCCGACGAGCACCATTTTACCGACATGCTCGACAGGCACTGTTTTACCGATAGGGCACCCGACGGGCACGGTTTTGTCGACAGACCACTTGACGCGCACCGTTTTACCGAAACGCCACCTGACGGGTATCGTTTTACTGATAGGCCACCCGACGGGGACCGTTTTACCGACACGTCACCCGACGCGCACCGTTTTTTCAGATGAGCCACCCGAAGGGCACTGTTAGGCCGACGTGACAGCCAACGTGACCCGTGTGGACGAGAGCTGACATGCCACCCGACAGTCACCGTTTTGCCAACAAGCGTACCGACGGGCACCGTTTTCCTGACACGCCACCCGATGGGCACCGTTTTGCCGACAAACCACCCGACGGGCACCGTTTTACCGACATGCCACCCGGCGGGCACCGTTTTGCTGACACGCCACCCGACGGGCACCATTTTACCGAAACGCCACCCGGCGGGCACCATTTTACCGACACGCAACCCGACGGGCACCGTTTTGCCGACAAGCCTCCCGACGGGCACCGTTTTACCGACACGCCACCCGACGGGCATTGTTTTCCCGACATGGCCGACGAGCACCATTTTACCGACAGGCCACCCCACGGGCACCATTTACCGACACCCCACCCGTCAGGCACCGTTTTAGCAACACGCCACCCGACGGGCACCATTTTACCGACACGCCACCCGTCAGGCACCGTTTTAGCAACACGCCACCCAACGGGCACTGTTTTACCGACAGGCCACCCGATGGGCACCGTTTTACCGAAACACCACCCGACGGGCACCGTTTCGCCAACATGCCACCCGACGGGCACCGTTTTACCGACACGCCACCCGACGGGCATCGTTTTCCCGACATGGCCGACGAGCACCAATTTACTGACTGGCCACCCGACGGGCACCATTTTACCGACACGCCACCCGTCAGGCACCGTTTTACCGACTCGCCACCCGACGGGCACTGTTTTACCAACAGGCTACCCGATGGGCACCGTTATACCGAAACGCCACCCGACGGGCACCGTTTTGCCAACAAGCCACCCGACGGGCACCGTTTTACCGACATGCCACCCGTCGGGCACCGTTTAACCGACATGGCCGACGAGCACCGTTTCACCGACAGGCCACCCGAGGGGCACCGTTTCACCGACAGGCCACTCGACGGGCACCGTTTTACCGACACGCCACCCGACGGGCACAGTTTTACCGACACGCCACCCGACGGGCACCGTGTGGATAAGAGCAAACGTGCCACGCGACGGGCACCATTTTACTGACACGCCGCCCGACGGGTTCTATTTTACCGACAGGCGACCCGACGACCATCGTTTTACCGACACACCACCCGACGGGCACCGTTTTGCGGACATGCATCTCGACGGCCACCGTTTTACCCACATGCCACCCGATGGGCACCGTTTTACCGACATGGCCGACAAGCACCATTTTACCAACAATCCACCCGAAGGGCTCTGTGTGGATGGGAGCTAACGTGCCACGCGACGGGCACCATTTTACCAACACGCCACCCGACGGGCACCATTTTACCGAAAGCCGACCCGACGAGCACCGTTTTACCGACACGCCAACTGATGGGCATCGTTTTGCCGACATGCCCGACGGGCACCATTTTACTGAGACGCCACCCGATGGGCACCGGTTTACCGACATGGCCGACGAGCATCGTTTTACCGACATGCTCGACGGGCACTATTTTACCGACAGGGCACCCGACAGGCACTGTTTTACCGACATGCCACCCGACGAGCACGGTTTTGTCGAGAAACCACTCGACGCGCACGCCACTTGACGGGTACCGTTTTGCTGATAGGCCACCCGACGGGGACCGCTTTACCGACACGCCATCCTACGGGCACTGTTTTTTCCGATAAGCCACCCGACGGGCACTGTTATTCCAACATGACACCCAACGTGACCCGTGTGGACGACAGCCGACGTGCCACCCGACAGGCAACGTTTTGCCGACAAGCCTACCGACGGGCACCGTTTTCCCGACACGCGGCCCGATGGGCACCGTTTTGCCGACAGGCCACCCGACGGGCACCTTTTTACCGACATGCCACCCGGCGGGCACCATTTTAGCGACAGGCGACCCGACGGGCACCGTTTTACCGACACGCCACCCGACGAGCACCGTTTTGCCGATAAGCCTCTCGACGGGCATCGTTTTACCGACACGCCACCCGACGGGCACCGTTTTACCGATATGGCCGACAAGCACCGTTTTACCAACAATCCACCCGACTGGGACTGTGTGGATGAGAGCCAACGTGCCACGCGACGGGCACCATTTTACCGACACGCCACCCGACGGGCACCGTTTTGCGGACAAGCCTCCCGACGGGCACCGTTTTACCGACACGCCTCCCGACGGGCACCGTTTTACCGACATGCCACCCGACGAGCACCATTTTATCGACAGGCCACCCGACGGGCACCGTTTTACCGACATGGCCGAGGAGCACCGTTTTACCGACTGGCCACCCGACGGGCACCATTTTACCGACACGCCACCCGTCAGGCACCGTTTTACCGTCACGCCACCCGACGGGCACCGTTTTGCCGACATGCCCGACGAGCACCATTTTACCGACATGCTCGACGGGCACTGTTTTACCGACAGGGCACCCGACGCGCACCTTTTTATCGACACGCCACCAGACGGATACCGTTTTACTGACAAGCCACCCGACGGGCACCGTTTTACCGACACGCCACCCGACGGGCACCGTTTTACCAACATGCCACCCGACGGGCACCGTTTTACCGACACACCACCCGACGGGCACCGTTTTACCAACATGCCACCCGACGGGCACCGTTTTATCGACACGCCAACTGACGGGCACCGTTTTACCGATATGCCAACCGACGGGCACCGTTTTACCGACAGGACACCCGACGGGCACCATTTTAAAGACACGCCATCGCACGAGCACCGTTTACCGACATGCCACGCGACGAGCACTGTTTTGCCGACATGTCACCCGACGGGCACCATTTTACAGACAGACCACCCGACGGGCACTGTTTTACCGACACGTCACCCGACGGGCACCGTTTTGCCGACAGGCGCCCCGACGGGCACCGTTTTTCCGACAAGCCTCCCGACGGGCACCGTTTTGCCGACAGGCCCCCCGATGGGCACCATTTTGCTGACACGCCTACCGACGGGCACTGTTTTGCCGACATGTCACCCGACGGGCACCGTTTTACGTACAGGCCACCCGACGGGCACCGTTTTACCGACATGGCCGACGAGCACCGTTTCACCCACATGCCACCCGACGGTCACCGTTTACCGACACGCCACCCAACAGGCACCATTTTACCGACTGGCCACCCGACGGGCACCATTTTACCGACATGGCCGACGAGCACCGTTTCACCGACAGGCCACACGACGGGCACCATTTTACCGAAATGCTACCGTCCCCATTGTTTTACTGACAGGCCACCCGTCGGGCACCATATTACCGAAACGCACCCGACGGGCATAGTTTTGCCGACATGCCACCCGACAGGTACTGTTTTACTGACAGGCCACCCGACGGTTACCGTTTCACTGACACGCCACCCGACGGGCACCGTTTTGTGGACAAGCTCCCGACGGGAACCATTTTACGGTCATGCCACCCGACGGGCACCGTTTTACCTACAGGCCACCCGACGGCACCCGACGGCCGACGAGTACCGTTTTGCCGAAAGGCTCCCCGATGAATACCGTTTTGTCGACACGCAACCCGACGGGCACCGTTTTGCCGACAGGCCACCCGATGGGCACCATTTTGCCGACAGGCCCCCCGACGGATACCGTTTTGCCGACACGCCTCCCGAGGGGCACTGTATTGCCGACATGTCACCCGACGGGCACCGTTTTACGCACAGGCCACCCGATGGGCACCGTTTTATCAACATGGCCGACGAGCATTGTTTCACCGACACGCCACCAGACGGGCACCGTTTACCGACATGCCACCCCACGGGCACCGTTTTACCGACTGGCCACCCGACGGGCACCATTTTACCGACATGGCCGACGAGCACCGTTTCACCGACACGCCACCTGACAGGCACCATTTTATCGACATGCCACCCGTGGCGCACCGTTTTACCGAAACGCCACCCAACAGGCACCGTTTTCCCAACATGCCACCCGACAGGCACCGTTTTACCGACATGCCACCCGACGGGCACCATTTTACCGACATGGCCGACGAGCACCGTTTTACCGACAGGCCACCCGACGGGCACCGTTTTACCGACACGCCACCCGACGGGCACTGTTTTGTAAACATGCCACCCGACGGGCACCGTTTTGTTGACAAGCCACCCCGACGGGCACTCTGTGGATAAGAGCAAAAGTACCACGCGACGGGCACAGTTTTACCGACACGCCACCCGACGGGCACCATTTTACCGACAGGCGACCCGACGGGCACCGTTTTACCGACACGCCACCGGATGGGCACCGTTTTACCGACATGTCCGACAAGAACCGTTTTACCAACAAGCCACACGACGGGCACTGTGTGGATGGGAGCTAAAGTGCCACGCGACGGGCACCATTTTACCGACACGCCACCTGACGGGCACCATTTTACCGACAGGCGACCCGACGGGCACCGTTTTACCAACACGCCAACTGACGGGCACCGTTTCGCTGACATGCCCGAAGGGCACCATTTTACCGACACGCCAGCCGACGGGCACCGGTTTACCGACATGGCCGACGAGCACCGTTTTACCGACATGCTCGACAGGCACTGTTTTACCGAAAGGGCACCCGACGGGCACTGTTTCACCGACATGCCACCCAACGAGCACAACTTTGTCGACAGACCACTCGACGCGCACCGTTTTACCGACACGCCACCTGACGGGTACCGTTTTACTGATAGGCCACCCGACGGGGACCGTTTTACCGACACTGCACCCGACGGGCACCGTTTTTTCCGATGAGCCACCCGAAGGACACTG
Source organism: Hygrophila difformis (assembly GCA_030278955.1). Classification (NCBI taxonomy): domain Eukaryota; kingdom Viridiplantae; phylum Streptophyta; class Magnoliopsida; order Lamiales; family Acanthaceae; genus Hygrophila; species Hygrophila difformis. Next base: position 28,814,633 of record JAOANR010000005.1, on the reverse strand, counting down.
TTATGCCGACTTGATAGCCAACGTGACCCGTGTGGACGAGAGCGGGCGTGTCACCCGACAGGCACCGTTTAACCGACAAGCCTACCGACGGGCACCGTTTTCCCGACACGCCACCCGATGGGCACCGTTTTGCCGACAAGCCACCCGACGGGCATCGTTTTACCAAGATGCCACCCGACGGGCACCGTTTTGCCGACATGCCACCCGGCGGGCACCATTTTACCGATACGCCACCCGACGGGCACCGTTTTATCGACACGCCACTCGGCGGGTACCATTTTACTGACAAGCCTCCCAATGGGCACCGTTTTACCGACACGCCGCCCGACGGGCATTGTTTTCCCGACATGGCCGACGAGCACCATTTTACCGACTGGCCACCCGACGGGCACCATTTTACCGACACGCCACCCGTCAGGCACCGTTTTAGCAACACGCCACCCGACGGGCACTGTTTTACCGACAGGCCACCCGATGGGCACCGTTTTACCGAAACACCACCCGACGGGCACCGTTTTGCCAACATGCCACCCGACGGGCACCGCTTTACCGACATGCCACCCGACGGGCACGGTTATACCGACAGGCGACCTGACAGGCACCGTTTTACTGACACGCCACCCGACAGGCATTGTTTTGCCGACAAGCCTCTCGACGGGCACCGTTTTACCGACACGCCACCCGACGTGCACCGTTTTACCAACATGGCGGACAAGCACCGTTTTACTTACAATCCACCCGACGGGCACTGTGTGGATGGGAGCTAACGTGCCACGCGACGTGCACCATTTTACCCACACGCCACCCGATGGGCACCATTTTGCGGACAAGCCTCCCGACGGGCACCGTTTACCGACACGCCACCCGCCGGGCACCGTTTTGCCGACAAGCCTCCCGACGGGCACCGTTTTACGGACACGCCACCCGACGGGCATTGTTTTCCCGACATGGCCGACGAGCACCATTTTACCGACTGGCCACCCCACGGGCACCATTTACCGACACCCCACCCGTCAGGCACCGTTTTAGCAACACGCCAACCGACGGGCACCATTTTACCGACACGCCACCCGTCAGGCACCGTTTTAGCAACACGCCACCCAACGGGCACTGTTTTACCGACAGGCCACCCGATGGGCACCGTTTTACCGAAACACCACCCGACGGGCACCGTTTCGCCAACATGCCACCCAACGGGCACCGTTTTACCGACACGCCACCCGACGGGCATCGTTTTCCCGACATGGCTGACGAGCACCATTTTACCGACTGGCCACCCGACGGGCACCATTTTACCGACACGCCACCCGTCAGGCACCGTTTTACCGACTCGCCACCCGACGGGCACTGTTTTACCAACAGGCTACCCGATGGGCACCGTTTTACCGAAACGCCACCCGACGGGCACCGTTTTGCCAACAAGCCACCCGACGGGCACCGTTTTACCGACATGCCACCCGTCGGCACCGTTTAACCGACATGGCCGACGAGCACTGTTTCACCGACAGGCCACCCGAGGGGCACCGTTTCACCGACAAGCCACCCGACGGGCACCGTTTTACCGACACGCCACCCGACGGGCACAGTTTCACCGACACGCCACCCGACGGGCACCGTGTGGATAAGAGCAAACGTGCCACGAGACGGGCACCATTTTACTGACACGCCGCCCGACGGGTTCCATTTACCGACAGGCGACCCGACGGCCATCGTTTTACTGACACACCACCCGACGGGCACCGTTTTGCGGACATGCGTCTCGACGGCCACCGTTTTACCCAATGCCACCCGATGGGCACCGTTTTACCGACATGGCCGACAAGCACCATTTTACCAACAATCCACCCGACGGGCTCTGTGTGGATGGGAGCTAACGTGCCACGCGACGGGCACCATTTTACCAACACGCCACCCGACGGGCACCATTTTACCGAAAGGCGACCCGACGAGCACCGTTTTACCGACACGCCAACTGACGGGCATCGTTTGGCCGACATACCCGACGGGCACCATTTTACTGAGACGCCACCCGACGGGCACCGGTTTACCGACATGGCCGACGAGCATCGTTTTACCGACATGCTCGACGGGCACTGTTTTACCGACAGGGCACCCGACAGGCACTGTTTTACCGACATGCCACCCGACGGGCACGGTTTTGTAGACAAACCACTCGACGCGCACTGTTTTACCGACACGCCACCTGACGGGTACCGTTTTACTGATAGGCCACCCGACGGGGACCGTTTTACCGACACGCCATCCTACGGGCACCGTTTTTTCCGATAAGCCACCCGACGGGCACTGTTATTCCAACATGACACCCAACGTGACCCGTGTGAACGAAAGACGACGTGCCACCCGACAGGCAGCGTTTTGCCGACAAGCCTACCGACGGGCACCGTTTCCCCAACACGCCGCCCGATGGGCACCGTTTTGCCGACAGGCCACCCGACGGGCACCTTTTTACCGACATGCCACCCGGCGGGCACCATTTTAGCGACAGGCGACCCGACGGGCACCGTTTTGCCGACAAGCCTCTCGACGGGCATCGTTTTACCGACACGCCACCCGACGGGCACCGTTTTACCGATATGGCCGACAAGCACTGTTTTACCAACAATCCACCCGACTGGGACTGTGTGGATGAGAGTTAACGTGCCACGCGACGGGCACCATTTTACCGACACGCCACCCGACGGGCACCGTTTTGCGGACAAGCCTCCCGACGGGCACCGTTTTACCGACACGCCTCCCGACGGGCACCGTTTTACCGACATGCCACCCGACGAGCACCGTTTTATCGACAGGCCACCCGACGGGCACCGTTTTACCGACATGGCCGAGGAGCACCGTTTTACCGACTGGCCACCCGATGGGCACCATTTTACCGACACGTCACCCGTCGGGCACCGTTTTACCGTCACGCCACCCGACGGGCACCGTTTTGCCGACATGCCCGACGGGCACCATTTTACCGACACGCCACCCGACGGGCACCGGTTTACCGACATGGTAGACGAGCACCATTTTACCGACATGCTCGACGGGCACTGTTTTACCGACAGGGCACCCGACGCGCACCTTTTTATCGACACGCCACCAGACGGATACCGTTTTACTGACAGGACACCCGACGGACACCGTTTTACCGACACGCCACCCGACGGGCACCGTTTTACCGACATGCCACCCGACGGGCACCGTTTTACCGACACACCACCCGACGGGCACCGTTTTTTCCGATAAGCCACCCGACGGGCATTGTTATGCTGACTTTACACCCGACATGACCCGTGTGGAAGAGATCTGACGTGCCACTCGACGGGCACCGTTTTGCCGACAAGCCTACCGACGGGCACCGTTTTCCCGACACGCCAACTGACGGGTACCCTTTTACCGACATGCCAACCGACGGGCACCGTTTTACCAACAGGCTACCCGATGGGCACCGTTTTACCGAAACGCCACCCGACGGGCACCGTTTTGCCAACAAGCCACCCGACGGGCACCGTTTTACCGACATGCCACCCGTCGGCACCGTTTAACCGACATGGCCGACGAGCACTGTTTCACCGACAGGCCACCCGAGGGGCACCGTTTCACCGACAGGCCACCCGACGGGCACCGTTTTACCGACACGCCACCCGACGGGCACAGTTTTACCGACACGCCACCCGACGGGCACCGTGTGGATAAGAGCAAACGTGCCACGAGACGGGCACCATTTTACTGACACGCCGCCCGACGGGTTCCATTTTACCGACAGGCGACCCGACGGCCATCGTTTTACTGACACACCACCCGACGGGCACCGTTTTGCGGACATGCGTCTCGACGGCCACCGTTTTACCCAATGCCACCCGATGGGCACCGTTTTACCGACATGGCCGACAAGCACCATTTTACCAACAATCCACCCGACGGGCTCTGTGTGGATGGGAGCTAACGTGCCACGCGACGGGCACCATTTTACCAACACGCCACCCGACGGGCACCATTTTACCGAAAGGCGACCCGACGAGCACCGTTTTACCGACACGCCAACTGACGGGCATCGTTTTGCCGACATACCCGACGGGCACCATTTTACTGAGACGCCACCCGACGGGCACCGGTTTACCGACATGGCCGACGAGCATCGTTTTACCGACATGCTCGACGGGCACTGTTTTACCGACAGGGCACCCGACAGGCACTGTTTTACCGACATGCCACCCGACGGGCACGGTTTTGTAGACAAACCACTCGACGCGCACCGTTTTACCGACACGCCACCTGACGGGTACCGTTTTACTGATAGGCCACCTGACGGGGACCGTTTTACCGACACGCCATCCTACGGGCACCGTTTTTTCCGATAAGCCACCCGACGGGCACTGTTATTCCAACATGACACCCAACGTGACCCGTGTGAACGACAGTCGACGTGCCACCCGACAGGCAGCGTTTTGCCGACAAGCCTACCGACGGGCGCCGTTTTCCCGACACGCCGCCCGATGGGCACCGTTTTGCCGACAGGCCACCCGACGGGCACCTTTTTACCGACATGCCACCCGGCGGGCACCATTTTAGCGACAGGCGACCCGACGGGCACCGTTTTACCGACACGCCACCCGACGGGCACCGTTTTGCCGACAAGCCTCTCGACGGGCATCGTTTTACCGACACGCCACCCGACGGGCACCGTTTTACCGATATGGCCGACAAGCACTGTTTTACCAACAATCCACCCGACTGGGACTGTGTGGATGAGAGCTAACGTGCCACGCGACGGGCACCATTTTACCGACACGCCACCCGACGGGCACCGTTTTGCGGACAAGCCTCCCGACGGGCGCCGTTTTACCGACACGCCTCCCGACGGGCACCGTTTTACCGACATGCCACCCGACGAGCACCGTTTTATCGACAGGCCACCCGACGGGCACCGTTTTACCGACATGGCCGAGGAGCACCGATTTACCGACTGGCCACCCGACGGGCACCATTTTACCGACACGTCACCCGTCGGGCACCGTTTTACCGTCACGCCACCCGACGGGCACCGTTTTGCCGACATGCCCGACGGGCACCATTTTACCGACACGCCACCCGACGGGCACCGGTTTACCGACATGGTAGACGAGCACCATTTTACCGACATGCTCGACGGGCACTGTTTTACCGACAGGGCACCCGACGCGCACCTTTTTATCGACACGCCGCCAGACGGATACCGTTTTACTGACAGGCCACCCGACGGACACCGTTTTACCGACACGCCACCCGACGGGCACCGTTTTACCGACATGCCACCCGACGGGCACCGTTTTACCGACACACCACCCGACGGGCACCGTTTTTTCCGATAAGCCACCCGACGGGCATTGTTATGCTGACTTTACACCCGACATGACCCTTGTGGACGAGATCTGACGTGCTACCCGACGGGCACCGTTTTGCCGACAAGCCTAGCGACGGGCACCGTTTTCCCGACACGCCAACTGACGGGCACCGTTCTAGCGACATGCCAACCGACGGGCACCGTTTTACCGACAGGAAACCCGACGGGCACCATTTTACAGACATGCCATCGCACGAGCACCATTTACCGACATGCCACGCGACGAGCACTATTTTGCCAACATGTCACCCGACGGGCACCGTTTTACAGACAGGCCACCCGACGGGCACTATTTTACCGACACGTCACCCGACGGGCACCGTTTTGCCGACAAGCCTCCCGACGGGCACCGTTTTGCCGACAGGCCCCCCGATGGGCACCATTTTGCTTACACGCCTACCGACGGGCACTGTTTTGCCGACATGTCACCCGACGGGCACCGTTTTACGTACAGGCCACCCGACGGGCACCGTTTTACCGACATGGCCCACGAGCACCGTTTCACCCACATGCCACCCGACGGTCACCGTTTACCGACACGCCACCCAACAGGCACCATTTTACCGACTGGCCACCCGACGGGCACCATTTTACCGACCTGGCCGACGAGCACCGTTTCACCGACAGGCCACCCGCCGGGCACCATTTTACCGAAATGCTACCCGTCCCCAGTGTTTTACCGACAGGCCACCCGTTGGGCACCATATTACCGAAACACACCCGACGGGCACAATTTTGCCGACATGCCACCCGACAGGCACTGTTTTACAGACAGGCCACCCGACGGTTACCGTTTCACTGACACGCCACCCGACGGGCACCGTTTTGTGGACAAGCCTCGCGACGGGAACCATTTTACGGACATGCCACCCGACGGGCACCGTTTTACCTACAGGCCACCCGACGGCCGACGGTTACCGTTTTGCCGAAAGGCCCCCTGATGAGCACCGTTTTGTCGACACGCTACCCGACGGGCACCGTTTTGCCGACAGACCACCCGATGGGCACCATTTTGCCGACAGGCCCCCCGACGGATACCGTTTTGCCGACACGCCTCCGAGGGGCACTGTATTGCCTACATGTCTCCCGACGGGCACCGTTTTACGCACAGGCCACCCGATGGGCACCGTTTTATCAACATGGCCGACGAGCATCGTTTCACCGACACGCCACCAGATGGGCACCGTTTACCGACATGCCACCCCACGGGCACCGTTTTACCGACTGGCCACCCGACGGGCACCATTTTACCGACATGGCCGACGAGCACCGTTTCATCGACACGCCACCTGACAGGCACCATTTTATCGACATGCCACCCATCGCGCACCGTTTTACCGAAACGCCACCCAACGGGGCACCGTTTTGCCAACATGCCACCCGACAGGCACCGTTTTACCGACATGCCACCCGACGGGCACCATTTTACCGACATGGCCGACGAGCACCGTTTCATCGACACGCCACCTGACAGGCACCATTTTATCGACATGCCACCCATCGCGCACCGTTTTACCGAAACGCCACCCAACGGGGCACCGTTTTGCCAACATGCCACCCGACAGGCACCGTTTTACCGACATGCCACCCGACGGGCACCGTTTTACCGACACGCCACCCGACGGGCACTGTTTTGTAAACATGCCACCCGACGGGCACCGTTTTGTTGACAAGCCACCCCGACGGGCACCGTGTGGATAAGAGCAAAAGTGCCACGCGACGGGCACAGTTTTACCGACACGCCACCCGACGGGCACCATTTTACCGACAAGCGACCCGACGGGCACCGTTTTACCGACACGCCACCGGATGGGCACCGTTTTACCGACATGTCCGACAAGCACCGTTTTACCAACAAGCCACCCGACGGGCACTGTGTGGATAGTAGCTAACGTGCCACGCGACGGGCACCATTTTACCGACACGCCACCCGACGGGCACCATTTTACCGACAGGCGACCCGACGGGCACCGTTTTACCGACACGCCAACTAACGGGCACCGTTTCGCTGACATGCCCGACGGGCACCATTTTACCGACACGCCAGCCGACGGGCACCGGTTTACCGACATGGCCGACGAGCACCGTTTTACCGACATGCTCGACAGGCACTGTTTTACCGACAGGGCACCCGACGGGCACTGTTTCACCGACCCCTCTAGCGTCGTCCACTCTCCAGAACATCACCAGGTTCCTACGATGCCATACCCTGCGACGCAGTATTCGTCTAGCGTCGTACCATAGTGCTGGTCGTAACAGTGGCCGATCACCATTTTTATGCTTTTCTAGGATTTTCATGTATTGTTTCTTCCTATTTTGCCCTTGTAAGTGTGAGGCCTATATATATGGCCTCCCACACCTTGTTGAACATCTTTTGTTGAATATTAATCTTGAGAACACTTTCTCTTATTTTATTGCAAAAGATCACATTGTCTCAAACCAAGTTTGAACAATACCCTTTTGAGTGTTTATTGGGAAACCCTCACCATTTTGGAATTGAAGCATCCAAAAATGGTCACTAATCAAGGTTATTGGATGGTTGGCTTGAGTTAAGGACAAGGTCTTCATACCTTGTTTAGCTTCTCCCAACTCCCTTTAATTGTGATTGCTTCCATATCTCTTTGTGTTTTTCCTTATTCTTATTTTGGTTTCATTTTTCCCATATTGGCACCACGTGTCAATAGGCAACACCCCAAACAATATTGTGTCCGACTACGGTCCGTTCGTGGCAGATTTAATTTGGTATCAGAGCCAAAGTTTGATCATATTGTGTTCATCTTCATCCAAAACCCATAAAAATTCAAAAACCACCAAAAACACCAAAAATAGCTTCACTGGTTACTGTTCATGGTCTGTCCGAATTTTTATCTTTGAAATTTTTGGAATCTAAGTTCATATTTGGATTCCTTGAGTTGATTACATAGAGATTCATATAAAGTTTGAAAAATTTGGCCAGGGGAATCATTTTCTATGAATTTTTGAAGATCTTGGCCATATTTTCTCAAACACCTTGTTGTTCATCTTGTTCTTCTTGTTCATCCATTTCACACACCACCACTCCCCATTTGGAATCACTTTCCATTTGGCAATTTCAAATCATCCATTTTCTAGGGGTTATAATGCCCAAATTTTTCCAAATCTCTCATATTCCACCAAAAACTCTTTGAAAACCCTAAAAAGAAAGCTTGCTGTCCCATTTCTTGATTTTCTGGTTTTTGTTCGTTGGTTTTCTGAGAAATCTGAACCCATATTCTTGATCCTCATCTCAAGAGCTTTCCATTGGTATATGATTCATCCAAATCCGAGTTCATATGCCAAAGTTATGCTCATTTGAAGATTCTTGATGTTCTTCATGTTCTTCATCCGAAAATCCAAAAATACCCATGTTTTGATTTTTGATTCGGTAATCTTGTGTTTATGAGCTTGTTTTCCTTCATATAATCATCAATGTATGGATATTGCATCATTCACTAAGCATTTTGAGCATTGAACACAAGTTTGGTTGAACAGGTGCCCTAGTTTGCTGTCCATTTTCACTTTCTGAACTTTTTGGTGTTTGTTCTCATTGGGAAAGATGACCTTCTATCATTGTGGATTTACATATTTTGGGTATTAGGAATCCATTGGAAGTGGTTTCGAAGCATTTGGAGCTCATTTGGTCGATCAAACAACGAAAACAAAATTACTGCCAAAGTGCACCCGCGAGAGTAGCAACTTTGGGAGTTCATAACTTCTTGAGTTCTTCGAGTTTCCAGTTGAATCTTCAACCATCTTCAAGAATTTTGAGTGCTAAATCCATAGGATTTTGAATCACCAAATTTGGAGTTATTTTGAGGTCGTTATCACATTTTTGGCAAAAGGTGTCCTTTCCTGGCGGCACCAAAAAGAAGGCGCGCGTGTGGGCGCGTGAGGGGACCAAAACTGGTGTTTTTTGTTGACATCTCTTCACAATCCGTGGAAGTTTGATATAAAACCCCACATTAATTGGAGACGATTTGCTGTCCCGAGAACAGCCAAAATTGCAAAACAGAAAATCTGAACTGAAGTTCAAAGCTGCCAACTTTTGAAAATTCTAGGGTTTTGACTTCCTTGAGTGTTTTGAGTGTAAAAGTGAGCCACAAACATACTTTGGGACATTGGGACTATATTTTTAGTGATACAATAAAGTGGATATCTGACTGGCACAATTGTTCCTCTGAACATAGTTCACGAACATTGAGTTGAAGTTCCGCCTATTATAAAGGCATTGGAATTCCTCTCATAAGTTGTGATACCTAGCCGAGAAGCCACTTGAGTATTGCGAATTTTTTTCCGAGTGTTATTTTTCAAAGTGAGCTTACTTATATTGGGAGCGATTAAGGACAACCAATTTCGAAGGATAGTGAACGTTGAGAGCAATTGCACTAATCGACTTGTGCTCAATTATCATTTGCATTGCATTGCATATCACATACATATCATTGCTTCCTTGAATTGAGTCGAGCAGTTACACACTGTCCGTGTATTGCGAGTTCCAAATCCAGTCCTCACTCAATCGTTCCATTTCCAAAATTTGTGGCCATTTCGGTTTGCATTCTCCGAATTGTGAATTAACCTCAATTTACCTCATTGGGTTGTGATCAAGAGTGAGAGTGATACACTGAGAGGCCCAGAAAAATATTTTCTTTCTAACCACTTTATATCTATAATATTTCTATCTTGCTTTGGTATATTACTATGGCAGGTGACTCCGAGATGACGCCACAGGAATTAAGGGCCATGATAGCTGAAAATGGTCGTCAAGTGCGAGCTTTAACCGAGAAGATAGATGGACTAACTGGACAATTCTCTGAAATGGGACAAAGACTGGAGATAGTCGAAGGAGGACTAAACGGAGAGTTGGCTCGACATGCCGCAGCTGTGCGAGCCGAAACCTTGCAGGCTGTTGAGCAAAGATTGCAAGAGGAGTTTGACAAAAGAACACCCCAAGGGACTCCCCAAACGACCCCAGAAACTGTCCATGCTAGTCCACCAACGGGAGCCAGTGGCGTAGGAGTTAGTGGTGCAGGTCCCAGTGGTGTGGGAGCTAGTGGTGTTGGTGCTACAGGCATTAACCCGAGGGACATGGCGGAAGCAGAAGCTGCCATGGCCCACCGGCAACGGGTTGAATTCAACCCTCCACTGAATAGGCAAATGGGACCACGGCAAATGGCCGTTGCACGCGAGCGCCAACAAATTTTGGAATAACAAGCCAACCGCGTCCACCCGTTCCGCGAAACCCGCGACACCCAAGAGCACCACTTGCACAAAATTTGAATGATAATGATAATATAATAAATAATGATGATTTTGGCGACGATGAATCTGATGATTTCAATGATTTTCATGCAGGACCAAGAATTGACAGACCCAATCCAAGGCACCATCAGAACAATCGGGATCGTGAGCAACATCAGGAAATGAAAGGAATCAAGTTCGAGATTCCCATGTTCCGAGGCACCTCCGACCCAGATGAATACTTGGAATGGAAAGATCAAATGGAACTCATTTTTAACTGTCATGACTATCCGGAACTCAGAAAGGTCAATATGGCTGTTTGTGCGTTTAAGGACTATGCGTTGATTTGGTGGCAGAGAACGCTTCGCGAAATTCGAGGAGGACATCAGCCTGTCCGGACATGGGAACATCTCACCGGGTTGATGCACCACCAATTCGTGCCATCTCATTACCGCATGGTACTTATGAGAAACTTTCCTTCTTAAACCAAAGTTCCAAAACTGTACCTGAGTACTATCAAGAGATGGAAATTCTAATGATGAAAGCCGAATGCATAGAGGACGAGGAGCTGACCATAACCAGATTCCTTCGAGGTTTAAGAGCGGAAATCTGGAAAGAAGCCAAATTGCGACCTTACAACACATTGGAAGAATTGGTAGAACTTGCTGCCCAACTTGAAAAGCAATTCAAAGAATCCGGACCACGGGTTCAGTTCAGATCAAATGCCGGAGCTACTTCTAGCTCTCAGAAGCAGTGGAACAAACCGTGGGCTCCAAAAGAAGACAAGCCCCGAACCAAAGGTTTTGAAATGACCAAGGACTTCAAGGTCTACCGACAAGAGGCCCCGAAGCCCGCAACCGTCGAAAGACCCCGGTTCGAGAAGGACAAACAAAGGGAAGTGACTTGCTACAAGTGTAGCCGCAAGGGACACATCTCCCCCAATTGCGCCTATGTTAAAAGGGCTGCAGTTATGGAAGATGGAGCTATAACGCTTTTGTTTTCTGATGATGAAGAGGAACCAGCCAGAGAGGATCACAATGAACAGAACGATGACAATGATGATGAGTTCTATGAAGAACCGGAGGAAACAATCGAAGAGGACCATGCACTGACAAACCTAGTGGCCATGCGGTCCCTTAGTGCAGAAAAGGCCGAAGGAACTCCTAGCTCCACTGAACAAAGGGAGAATTTATTTTATTGTCATTGTGATCTTAAGGGAAGTGTAGCTTCAATCATAGTTGACAATGGGAGTTGCACTAACGCTGTGAGTGACTATGACGTTCGCAGATTAAATAACTGACTGAAGCACATCCCAGTCCCTATCTCTTGCATTGGATGAACGACAACAGTGATTTAAAGGTCAACCGAAGAGCCAAGATTCCAATCAAGATTGGTTCCTATGCTGAAGATGTTGTCTGTGACGTAGTGCCAATGACTGCGTGTCATATCCTTCTTGGCCGCCCATGGCTGTTCGACCGAGATGTAAATTACAAGGGGCGTGCCAACACGATATCTTTTATTTTTGAGGGTAGGAAAATAAACATCAAGCCATTGTCTGTAAAATTGTTGAGAGCTGATCAAGAAGCATTACGGGCCAACATGAGAAAGGAAAAAGAGGAAAGGAAGGGTAAAGCCAAAGCTATCAGTATTCAAGAGCCGTCCGCGAATCCCTGTCTTCTGATGACAAGGACTGATTTCGATCAAACCCTCTGCGAGCCTAATTCGAAAGGTTACTGTTTCCTTACCTTTTCTAAACCCATTGACAGTTATTACAGAACATGCACTGCTGCACCTAATATTCCTACTGAATTTTCCAGGATGTTAGAGAAAAATGCTGATGTCTTTCCGGAAGAAGTTCCATCAGGCCTCCCGCCTCTGCGAGGAATCGAGCATCGAATTGACTTCGTGCCGGGAGCTTCCATTCTGAACAGGCCTGCCTACCGGATGACACCGGAAGAGACAAAAGAAGTACAGCGCCAAGTGCAAGAATTGATGAACAAGGGTTGGGTGCGTGAGAGCCTCTCACCTTGTGCCGTACCTGTTCTCTTGGTACCCAAGAAGGATGGAACCTGGCGCATGTGTGTGGACTGCAGAGCCGTGAATGCCATTACTATCAAGTATCGGCACCCAATACCACGTCTCGATGACATGCTAGATGAGCTGGGCCATGCCAGCATTTTCTCAAAAATAGATCTGCGAAGTGGTTATCATCAGATCCGGATGCAGCCGGGAGATGAGTGGAAGACCGCGTTTAAGACAAAATTTGGACTCTATGAATTGCTTGTCATGCCATTTGGACTGACGAACGCTCCTTCCACCTTCATGCGCCTTATGAATGAGACCCTTCGCCCCTATATAAATAAATTTGTAGTTGTTTATTTTGATGATATATTAGTTTACAGTTCTTCAACTGCTGATCATATCAACCATGTCCAACAGGTATTGAATACTCTGCGAGAAGCCCAGTTGTATGCAAATATGGAAAAGTGCACATTCCATGCAACTGAACTATCTTTTCTAGGATACATTGTTGGAGATGGCGGATTAAAAGTCGATAAAAGTAAGATCAAGGCAATCTCAGACTGGAAACCGCCTACCACTGTTCATGAAGTTAGGCAATTCTTAGGCCTATGTGGTTTCTTTCGGAGGTTTGTCCCTGAATTCAGTTTGATAGCGGCACCCCTCACCTCGCTGCTCAAGAAAGGATTGGTTTTCAAGTGGGGGCTGCCGGAACAGAAAAGTTTTGATTTGCTGAAAGAGAAGCTGACCCAAGCCCCAGTCTTGGCCCTACCGAACTTTGAAAAGTCATTCGAGATCGAATGTGACGCGTCGGGCACGGGAATGGGAGCAGTTTTACTCCAAGATGGAAGACCCGTGGCATACCACAGTGAGAAATTCTCCGGAGCAATTCTGAACTACTCAACCTATGACAAGGAGCTCTACGTTGTGGTCAGGACTTTGAAAACGTGGCAGCACTACTTAAGGGGTCGTGAATTCATCATTCATACGGATCACGAGACCCTTAAGCACATTAGGACGCAAGGTCAATCGGGAAAACGGCATGCCCGATGGAGCGGATTCATAGAGACCTTCCCTATGTACTCAAATACAAAAAGGGAAAGGAGAATGTTGTAGCGGATGCCCTCTCCCGAAGACACACCTTAGCAGCCTATGCCACGACTCATTTGATTGGGTTTGAACATGTGAAGGATCTATATGCCACTGATCCGGACTTTCAGGAAGCTTGGACGGCAACCGAAGCACACGGTTTCAAAGAATTTTCGAGACTCGAAGGATTTCTATACTATGAAAACCGTTTGTGCATCCCACGAGGATCAATTCGAGAGTTGCTCATTCGAGAGGTATACAGTGGCGACCTCATGGGACATTTCGGCAGAACCGCCACTTCTGGAATTTTGACTGAAAGGTTTTATTGGCCGGGAATGAGGAGAGATGTGGATGACTTTATCTCCAAGTGTATTGTCTGTCTGAAGGCAAAATCCACATCCCACCCGCATGGACTTTATATGCCTCTTCCAATTCCCGAAGGCCCATGGGTTGATTTATCAATGGACTTTGTGCTCGGACTACCCCGCACTGCCCGAAGTAAGGATTCGATTTTCGTGGTGGTAGACCGATTCAGTAAAATGGCACACTTCTGGCGTGGGAGCCAAATCTATAGCATTAAGTATCCCATCAGGACCACACTCCAGGACCCGGACAAGGAAATTCATGGACCGGATTGAAAGCCTTCTCAAGACTGAGGAATTCCAAGAAGAAATCAATAGAGAAGAAGGCCACAATCCGAAAGCATTGATCATGATCCAGCTCGATGAGACCGGAGGGATTCCATGGTTGATTCCAACCATGGAATCCCCAATTTTGAAGCAGTAAGCCATCACCGCCGCCGGAGAGTCACCGGAAGATAACCGGAGAAGCCATCGGAGCATCGCCGGAAAGTCAAATGGAGCTCGCCGGAAAGATGGCCGGAAGTTGGCCGTCACCGGAGAGTCGCCGGAAGTCGACCGGAGAAGCCACCGGAGCTCCGAAGCATCGCCGGAAGGTCAAACGGAACTCGCCGGAAAATTGACCGGAAGTTCGCCGGAGGTCGGCCGGAGCCACCGCCGGTCGCCGGATAATTTTCGGACAAGTCGAAGATTGGTCGGATAATATATTTTGTAATAGTGTAGAAAATAAGAGCATATGAAATTTGGCTAAGGCATTGAATAAGAGCATATGAAATTTGGCTAAGGCATTGAAGCCAATTTGGTCTACCCAATTCGGTCTAAACCGAATTGCCATAGACCGAATTGCCTCCATGCCATAGAAAATTTTCCTAACTCTCTCAATTCGGTCTAGCCAATTCGGTCTAAACCGAATTGCCATAGACCGAATTGCCTCCATGCCTTGGAAAATTTTCCTAACTCTCTCAATTCGGTCTAGCCAATTCGGTCTAAACCGAATTGCCCCTCTTAAACCGAATTGCCATAGACCGAATTGCCTCGTAACCCGCACTTGGTCCATTTTTGATGTATCTTTCATTCCTTTTATTTTCTAAGGGGTTTGGCCTATATATATGACCTTCCCCTCACTTGTAAGACATCTTTGCTTGAATGAATATTAGTTTTCTCTCTTCAAAGATCACTTGTGAGTTCATAAACACTCTCACACACACTTTGAATGTTTGCTTGGAAACATTCATCAACTTGGCTTGAAGCTACCATGGTTGATCATCAAACCGAGGCTTGAGTGGAAGGATTGGGATGAGGTCAATGTTTAGAACACATTGGTTGCTTCCCCCGACGATTCTTGTTGCGGTTTAGCTTCTCTATCCTTTGTTAATCTTCCATTTCCTTGTTAATCCTTTTTAGCAAGTTAGTAACCAAGAGATCCATGGCATCCTAATTTATTTGGTATCAGAGCTTATCTTGGTTCTACTTGTTTTTATCATCTTAAAAACCCAAAAATATATCTTCTTATCTTTGTGTTTTTGTTCCTAAAAATTCAAGAAAACCCTAAAATAGCTTGCTGTCCACTTTTCGAAAATTCTGGTATTTGCTCGTCAGGTTTTTCTGAAATCTGACTTCATATTTGTGTTCCTCTCGTCGAGTAGATGTGTTTACATAAAAGATCTTCGGAAACGGACATCGTATGACAAAGTTATGCTAGTTTGAAGTTCTTGGGTGTTCTTGTTGAAAAATCCGAAAATTCATATATTTTGCTTCTTGTTTTGTGTTTAGATCTTGGTATCTTGTGGTTTTGTGCCTAATACCGTGTCCCATCTTGTCTCTCCACACCCATATATTTTCCATTGTGTGATATGTGTGCATGATATTTTGTTTGACAAATTATACTTGCATATTTTCACACAACTGTGGGTATTTAGGGTTTGTGGTGTGAGATTATTTTGTTGTTCTTGGTGTGTTCATATCATATTCATCTTGTTCTTGACATCTTCAAAGTGTTCTTGACAAGATTGTAATAGGTAGGATTGATAGGATTTGGTAGGATTTTTGCTTGTATGCAAAAGGGCTATGTAATAGAGGCATTCATTAATGTGTCCAATCATTTGCCATAAATAAGGCATTTTGATTTTGTAATGATGTGTTGCATTTAATGCACAAGATTTTGGTGTGAAAAGTTGGCCAAAAGGAGTGGGCAAGCACAACAACTACCGAAAGAGGAGGAAGAAAAGTCAAAAATTGTGAGCTGAATTCAAAAATCAATTCGGTCTATTACACTCAATCCGGTCTAAACCGAATTGCCCCTCTTAAACCGAATTGCCCTCCAAAGCTGAAGAAATCATCAAGGCTCAACACCCAATTCGGTCTATAGTGCCAATTCGGTCTTTTCCAATAAACCGAATTGACCTCTAAACCGAATTGCCTGAAGGAATTCGCACCAAGGACAAGGAAGCCCAGTTCGGTCTACTCGCATTTCGCATCACCTCTATAGACCGAATTGGCTGAAGGAATTTTAAGTGTTGGAAATTTTCTTATTCCTTCACTTGTGATATTTTGTTCCTATTTTTATTTTTCTTGAGTGGAATACAATAAGGTGAATATCGGACTGGCACGTACGTGAAACCCTAGCCCAAGAAGCCACTTGAGTAATTTTTACAATAAAGTGGATATTGGACTGGCACCTCGTGAAACCTAGCCCGAGAAGTCATTTGAGTATTCTGGGTATTTACCGAGTGTTTGTGAGATTTTATTTTTCACTTCTATATTGGGACCACATACACTGATGCTGTGATAATTGCTCGCATAAGGTGTTGAACATAATTGCTTGCATTGCATGACATATAATCATACCTTATTTTTTTGAATTGAGTCGAGCAGTTACATTTGATCCGTGTATTGTGCGTCCGTATATTCAGGCCTCACCCTCCGCCACTCGAAATTTGTTTGTGATCACTGTGGACTGCGGATTTATACCAGGTTGTGAATTAAACCAGCATTCAGCCATTGGGTTGTGTCAAACTGAGTAATTTTACCGAGTGATCCAGATAAATTCCGTCTTTTATTTTATTTGGTTTGTTTTATTTTATCCTATTTTTATTATTATTATATATAATATTTTCATCGTCTTTGCAGGTGCTATTTAATTTTTCTGTGTTAGTATTCTGACATGGCAGGTTCAGGACTGCCCTCGAACAAGGATCTGATGGATATGTTGCTCAAAATGACTACTCGTTTGGACAACATGGATCAGCGGATAGATGATTTGAATCATCGGGTTGATACTTTCAAGGACGACATGGTCATGCATGGGAACGCTGTTCAATCTGACACCATGAGACGACTTGAACTGAAAATACAGGAAGTGTTTGACCGAACCACTCCACAGGCCACTCCACTTGCGACATCCAGTACTCCTCGGAGCCATCAAAGTGGACCCCAGGGGGTACGAAGCCATGAAATGGAAGAGGCCGAGGACGAGATCGAGGCCCAGCAACAGGGACCCCGACAAGCTGGCCGAAACAACCCTGTACCTCAGACACCCGCAAATCTACAACCGCCACGAGTACCAGCTCCACCTAGACCAGTCGGACATCAACAACATGAATTTGAGTCAGATCCCGATGAGGAGGTGTACCATAGGAACCCCCGCCGAATCAACGGATATGATGAGCCCGACAGAGACTTGAAGGGGATCAAGTTCGACATTCCTACATTCAAGGGAACATCCAATCCGGATGAGTTCCTTGAATGGAAGCATTCGATGGAGCTCATTTTCAACTGCCATAACTACGCAGATATCAAAAAGGTCAATGTGGCCGTTTGTGCTTTCAAAGATTACGCGTTGGTATGGTGGCAGAAGGTGACTCATGACATTCATCGGAATGGCTATGATCCCATTCAGACTTGGGCCACACTTACTCGGATTATGGAGAACAGATTTGTTCCATCTCACTACCGACAGGACTTATATGATAAGCTTGCCTTTCTTGTTCAAGGGAACAGGTCGGTAGAGGAGTATTTCAAGGAAATGGAGACTCTCTTACTGAAAGCCGGAGTAATTGAAGACGAGGGCATCACGAAGTCTAGATTTCTCAAAGGACTCCGAATCGAGATCCGAAAGGAGGCTAAGCTGCGACCATACGACACTTTGTCCGATTTGGTGGAGCTAGCCATGAAGCTTGAAACCGATGATCGACCTCGAGTGCAGAAATACCGACAGGATTCCGGATCCAGTTCGCAGAAACCTTGGGGTCAAAGGACGTTCATTCCCAGGGACGATAAGCCCAAGCCGAAAGGTTTCGAAATGGCCAAGGAATTTAAGACCTACCGTCCAGAAGGTCCTAAACCCGCGGTCATCGAGAGGCCTAAATTTGACAAGGATCGAAAGAAGAAAGTCACGTGCTTCAAATGCGGTCGGAAGGGACATTACTCTCCTGAGTGCCCTTTCACCAAAAGAGCTGCACTCATGGAAGACGGATCTTGGAGAATCATTGACTCTGATGATGAACAACCTGAACAGGCTGAGAGAGAAGAAAATGTGGACTCCGATGACAGTGAAGAATTCTACGCTGCCGAGGAAATAGTTGAAGAGGATCACAAGCTAACTAATTTGGTGGCTATGCGAACTCTCAGTGCTGAACGATCAGAAGAAAACCCTCGATCTGACGAGCAACGGGAGAATTTATTTTATTGTCATTTTGATTTAAAGGGCAATGTTGCTTCTGTAATTGTTGACAATGGTAGTTGCACTAATGATGTGAGTGCCTATGTTGTTCGCAGGTTAGGCATTCCAACTGAAGAGCATCCGAGTCCGTACCACCTCCATTGGATGAATGACAATAGCGACCTGAAAGTCAACCGACGAGCCAAGATTCCTATCAAGATCGGTTCCTATTCTGAAAATGTCATTTGTGACGTCATCCCCATGACTGCCTGCCACATTTTATTGGGCCGACCGTGGTTGTATGATCGCGATGTCAAATACAAGGGTCGTGCCAATTGTTTATCTTTTATTTTTTAAACAAAAGAAAATAAATGTCAAGCCACTGTCTGTAAAAATGGTTCGAGCAGATCAAGAAATTCTGCGTGCTAACATGAAGAAGGACGAGGCAGAGCGAAAATTGAAGGACAAAGGAAAGACCCTCTACATCGAGAGCACCTCTGCCAATCCTTGCCTGCTGACGACTCGAACCGATTTTGAGCAAACAATGCGCGCACCGACCTCAACAGGTTACTGTTTCCTTGCTTTTGCAAAACCTGTTGATGATATTTACAGAACTTGCACTGATGCACTTGATATTCCTATTGACTTTTCCAGGATGTTGGATAAAAATTCTGATATCTTCCCGGATGAAGTTCTCGCTGGTCTTCCACCTTTGCGCGGAATCGAGCATCAGATCGACTTCGTGCCGGGCGCTTCAATTCCGAATCGACCAGCCTACAGGATGAATCTGGAGGAGACCAAAGAAGTGCAGAGACAAGTGCAAGAGCTGGTGAACAAGGGATGGGTCCGAGAAAGCCTCTCACCTTGTGCCGTGCCTGTCTTATTGGTCCCCAAGAAGGACGGAACATGGCGCATGTGTGTCGACTGCCGTGTTGTCAATGCAATTACTATCAAGTACCGGCACCCCATTCCCCGTTTGGACGACATGCTTGACGAGCTGAGTCAAGCCAGCATATTTTCCAAGATTGACTTACGAAGCGGTTATCATCAAATCCGGATGCAACCGGGAGATGAATGGAAGACGGCGTTCAAGACGAAATTCGGACTATATGAATGGCTAGTCATGCCATTCGGATTGACGAACGCGCCGTCAACATTCATGAGGCTTATGAATGAGACCCTTCGTCCATTTATTAATAAATTTGTAGTTGTATATTTCGATGATATTCTTGTGTACAGTTCTAGCGAGTCTGATCACCTTTCCCATGTTCAACAGGTACTGAACAGGTTACGGGAGGTTCGGTTATATGCCAACAAGGAGAAGTGTACCTTCCATGCAACCGAACTCTCGTTCCTCGGGTATATTGTCGGACGTGTAGGTCTTAAGGTCGACGAGACGAAAATAAAAGCGATCTCGGAATGGAAACCACCCACGAGCGTACATGAAGTTCGACAATTCTTGGGTCTGTGTGGTTTCTTTCGAAGATTCGTCCCCAATTTCAGTCTGATTGCGGCACCCCTAACTTCACTGCTCAAGAAAGGACTTGTTTACAACTGGGGGCCGCCTGAGCAGAAAAGCTTCGAGGAGCTGAGGAACAAGCTGACCCACGCACCGGTATTGTCCCTACCTGATTTTGATCTACCATTCGAGGTAGAATGCGATGCATCGGGCACTGGTATGGGAGCAGTCTTATTACAAAATGGAAAGCCAGTGGCATACCACAGCGAAAAGTTCTCTGGCGCTCAGTTGAATTATTCCACATACGACAAAGAACTCTACGCTGTGGTTCAAGCGTTAAAGACGTGGCAACATTATCTGCGGGGCCGTGAGTTCATCATTCATACTGACCACGAGACCCTCAAGCATATTCGGAACCAGGGCCAACTGGGGAAAAGGCATGCACGCTGGAGCGGGTTTTTCGAGACCTTCCCGTATGTGCTCCAGTACAAAAAGGGGAAGGAAAATATTGTTGCAGATGCTCTATCCCAAAGGACAGCCTTAGCGGCCATTGCCACGACACACCTGATTGGCTTCGAGCATATTAAGGATCAATATGCCACTGATCCTGACTTCAAAGAGTTTTGGGCAGAAACCGAAAGGCACGGGTTCAAGGAGTTTTCAAGACTGGATGGATTTCTGTATTACGAGAACCGGCTGTGCATTCCTAAGGGATCCGTTCGGGAGTTGCTGATCAAACAAGTTCACAGCGTAGACCTTATGGGACATTTCGGGAGGACTGCCACTTTTGGTATTTTAAGTGAACGATTTTACTGGCCGGGAATGAGGAAAGAAGTGGACGATCTGATCTCCAAGTGCATCGTCTGTCTGAAGGCGAAGTCCACTTCCAAGCCACACGGGTTATATATGCCTCTACCAATTCCCGAGGGACCATGGATTGATCTTTCTATGGAATTCGTGCTAGGACTACCACGGACTGCTAGGAACAAAGATTCAATATTTGTAGTGGTAGATCGCTTCAGCAAGATGGCTCATTTTATCCCTTGCATGAAGACCAACGACGCCCACCACATTGCCAAATTATTCTTCAAGGAAGTGGTGCGTCTCCATGGGATCCCAAAGACGATTGTGTCGGACAGAGACACAAAGTTTGTCAGCTATTTTTGGAAATCTCTGTGGCATGAGATTGGCACGAAGCTGTTATCTCCACAGCATATCACCCTCAAACAGACGGGCAGACTGAAGCCATCAACAGAGTGTTGGGAAATCTGCTGCGGATTATTACTGTTTCAAGCTACAAGAGCTGGGACGAGTGTCTGCCTTACATCGAGTTTGCATACAATAGACACGTCCATAGCGCCACTAACATGTCACCGTTCGAAACTGTCTATGGTTTCAACCCACTAACCCCTGTTGATTTGCTGCCATTGCCCCGCAATGAGCATTTTAATGTTAATGGCAGGGACAGGGCTCGGGCGATACAGGAACTTCATCGGAACGTCCAAGACAGCCTCAAGAAGGCCGCGGAGACATATGCGAAATATGCCAACAGAGGATGGAAGAAGTTGCTGTTAAAGCCCGGGGATTGGGTTTGGCTCCATATGCGCAAGGAGAGGTTTCCATTGAAACGGCGTATAAACTTTTCCCGCGGGGAGACGGTCCATTCAGAGTGCTGGAAAAGATCAATGACAATGCCTACATGTTAGAATTGCCTCCTGAGTATGGAATTAATACTACTTTTAATGTTGCAGATCTCGCCCTCTACGAGGAAGACGGTGAAGAGCTTGTTCGGTTGATGGCTCAACCTTCTCAAGGGGGAGGGGATGGCGTGGGAGCCAAATCTACAGCATTAAGTATCCCATCAGGACCACACTCCAGGACCCGGGCAAGGAAATTCATGGACCGGATTGCAAGCCTTCTCAAGACTGAGGAATTCCAAGAAGAAATCAATAGAGAAGATGAGACCGGAGGGATTCCAACCATGGAATCCCCAATTTTGAAGCAGTAAGCCATCACCGCCGCCGGAGAGTCACTGGAAGATGACCGGAGAAGCCGTCGGAGCATCGGAGCATCGCCGGAAAGTCAAATGGAGCTCGCCGGAAAGATGGCCGGAAGTTGGCCGTCGCTGGAGAGTCGCCGGAAGTCGACCGGAGAAGCCACCGGAGCACCGAAGCATCGCCGGAAGGTCAAACGGAACTCGCCGGAAAATTGACCGGAAGTTCGCCGGAGGTCGGCCGGAGCCACCGCCGGTCGCCGGATAATTTTCGGACAAGTCGGAGATTGGTCGGATAATATATTTTGTAATAGTGTAGAAAATAAGAGCATATGAAATTTGGCTAAGGCATTGAATAAGAGCATATGAAATTTGGCTAAGGCATTGAAGCCAATTCGGTCTAGCCAATTCGGTCTAAACCGAATTGCCATAGACCGAATTGCCTCCATGCCTTGGAAAATTTTCCTAACTCTCTCAATTCGGTCTAGCCAATTCGGTCTAGCCAATTCGGTTTTAAACCGAATTGCCCCTCTTAAACCGAATTGCCATAGACCGAATTGCCTCGTAACCCGCACTTGGTCCATTTTTTATGTATCTTTCATTCCTTTTATTTTCTAAGGGGTTTGGCAAATATATATGACCTTCCCCTCACTTGTAAGACATCTTTGCTTGAATGAATATTAGTTTTCTCTCTTCAAAGATCACTTGTGAGTTCATATACACTCTCACACACACTTTGATGTTTGCTTGGAAACATTCATCAACTTGGCTTGAAGCTACCATGGTTGATCATCAAACCGAGGCTTGAGTGGAAGGATTGGGATAAGGTCAATGTTTAGAACACATTGGTTGCTTCCCCCGACGATTCTTGTTGCGGTTTAGCTTCTCTATCCTTTGTTAATCTTCTATTTCCTTGTTAATCCTTTTTAGCAAGTTAGTAACCAAGAGATCCATGGCAACTTCATACCATGCACAAAGACCAACGACGCACATCACATCGCCAAGCTGTTCTTTAAAGAGATTGTGCATCTCCATGGGATCCCAAAGACTATAGTGTCGGACCGTGACACGAAATTCGTCAGCTATTTCTGGAAATCACTTTGGCATGAAGTGGGCACCAAGCTCTTGTTCTCATCTGCATACCATCCACAAACGGACGGACAGACTGAAGCTGTCAACCGGGTGCTGGGTAACCTTTTGAGAATCATCACTATTTCTAGTCATAGGAGTTGGGATGAGTGTCTGCCTTACATAGAATTTGCTTATAACAGACACATCCACAGTGCCACTAACATGTCTCCTTTTGAGATAGTGTATGGATTTAACCCACTAACACCTGTCGATCTTATACCATTGCCTCGCAATGAGCACTTTAATGTCAATGGCAGGGACAGGGCAAGAGCAATTAAAGAGCTGCACAAGAATGTTCAAGACAGCCTCACTAAAGCTGCTGAGACGTATGCCAAATAAGCCAATCGAGGAAGGAAGAAATTGCTCTTAAAACCCGGAGATTGGGTGTGGATCTATATGCGAAAAGAACGATTTCCGACAAAGCGGAAGGATAAACTTTTGAAACTTTTGACAATTTCCTACACGAGTATTTTAAAAATGATAGAACCCCGGTCTTGATTTTATTTGATGAAAATCATTTATGAAGGCGGAGTTGGGATTAGGGATATATTTATAGGTTGTCACGTTTTTATTACTCGTGTTAAGAAACTGTGGCCCGAAAGCGCACGGTGTCAAAAATTGCAGTAATTTATAGTAAGACCGGATCGTTCACTGGAGGATGTGCGATAGAAGCAGGGCCCACGTCGTTTTACCAGATTTTCCATTCGTATTGCTCCAATTGGTTTGAAAAGTGATTAACATCTACAGACATGAACTTAAACTAAACTACAAAAGCGTTTAAATCTATTCTACAAAGCTGATAAATTCTATTCTAGAAAGCAGGTAAAGTCATTCTAAGAATGCAATAAATACTGTCTATATAAGCAATGAAAAGTTACACTATGCTAGCTATGAAGCTGATTCACGGTTTAGACAGAAGGGACAGGAAGAAAAGAATAAAATTTGGACAAGATGTAGATAAGACAGTATTAAACTTCCATTTTTATACACAGATCTTTGCTTGGGATAATCCTGTCGGATTGCTAATTCTCATGCTCTCAGTACTGCGTTCCCTTTAACAGACAGGTACTTACAGTATGAGTTTACATGTTCTTAAGACCGCAAATTCTAAGATACCACAGATTTGTAACTGCCCCGGCCAGGGTATGTTATTTTATCTGTGGTGGATGAGCAACACCTGACAAATCATTTATTGACATGCCAAGTACTACTATCATTCTCCCATGTCACACCCAAAGATTCTCATTAAGCCCTAAACTATCCCTTAACTATCAATCCTAGTAGCAGTTACACAACTCTCAATACAATCGAGTGACCTCTAGCGAAAGCATTTTAAAAGAAAGCTGTAATACCCGAGAAATCAACATCGAGTATTAAATCCGAAAAATTAATTAATTGAATTAATTAATTGGATCTAACTATCGCAATCGAAATAATTCCGGGAGAGCGGAATTAAATATTGTCGCACGATAGCAACTCGAAGAGAGTTATCGGAATATCCAACAAGCGGATAATCCAAATATGATTTTTAAAGAACAAAAATCATATTATATAAAAAAAAAAAAAAAAAAAAAAAAAAAAAAAAAGAAAAAAATCGCTGCCTGGGGTGGCGCGGTGGCCGCGCGGTGGCGCGCCACCAGCGCGCCACCACCCCAGGGCAGCAGGTTCGAACGCTGCACGCGTTTTTGGCTTGGTTTTGCATTAAGTTCGATTATGGATGCTTTGAATCTATCCCAAACCCTTTCCCAGATGTTGGTGGATGTATTGGGACTCTAATGGATGTATCTAGTAGCTTCTAGAGGCATTACATGGCTGTGAACTTGGAGTGTACATGAACTTGGGGGATAAGTTGAACCATGGGGTGTTAGGTGGAATGGATAGGATTAGGGGGGGTATAATTTCGAGAGTTGATTGCCATTATGTGTTCCCTAGTTCCCAGAGTCTTAAAGGCTGCATTTGGAACTCCCAAATTCAACCATTACATCAAGTAATCAGTCCCCAAAACCCCCCATACACACTAATCCGAAAATTTCATTCTTCTTGAGTGTTGGTGAGAGTTTGTGGTGATTCTTCCTTATTCCAGAGAGTTAGGGCGAGATCAAGCTTTCCAATCCCTTCTCCTACGTCTAGGTAAGGATTCTAATCCAATTCCTTGTTCTTTAATTCGAATCCTAGGCCCTAACATCAAGTTTCTATCCAAAAACCTCAAAATAGGATTCGTTCGGTAGATCTCGGAGGTTTGAGGCTGTTCCGGCCGAGTTTGAGGATTCAACCACTGAAGTTTTCGACACTCCACCCTTGAGAAGTAAGTTAATGATGTGCATATCGATTTTTAGAGTGTTTGGTTGAGTATTCTTCAAGATATGGTTCGAATTCCATCTAGTGCCAAATCTGTATTTCAGGGTTTCTTCCGAGTATGTTTTCTTGTTGTGCTTTTCTCGCCTAGATCCGTTCATCTTTGGAAGAACTTGTCTAAATGAAAAATGTTCCTAATGTTTTAATGATGATGTCTGTAAATTTTCATAATTTTTGGAATTGATTTGGTCGACGAAATCAGATCTGGTATTTTCTGCTATAGTTGATGACAGATTTAAGTTCCGAGCATGTTCAGTTTTGTGGTTCCTATTTCTCCTAGCTATGGTCGTTTTTGATGGTCGACTTCTTCATGAAAATTGTTCATCTATGTGTCTAGTTTACTCCTGTTAAATTTCAGAATTTTTGGATCAATATTCGAATTGATATGGATTTTTGAGTAGGCTGTGGTCGGATGAACAGTGGTACTTATACCCTTTTGAAAACAAGTTTCTGAAATGCATTTTTTTGAGTGACTTAGAGTCCGAATTTGCTAAGGGCTATTTCTGAGAAAAATGTTCATTTTGATGTCGCCTAGCACCTGTAAAATTTTCAGAATTTTTCACAAAGTTTTACTACATTTCCTAATTCGATTTAGAAAACTGCCACAGTGTAGTCTTACCGGTGAAATTGGTTTCGTACGTTTCGGACGTTTTTGAGTCGATTGCTACTCTTTGTCGAATCCTATGAATTCTGGAAATTTTTGATATATGTGGTAATAACTAAAATGTGATTTTTGAAACTTTGTGAGTTTTGATCGAGTTAGATGTTCAATTTAGAGGGTAAGTGCACTTGGCGTGGGCTCGTTGGGCCGCCCCCTCTTTTTGGTGGCCAAAACGGCGCCAATGAAATATTGTTATGTTGCGTGATTGTATGAGTCTATACTCCTAGGTGTATCCGTAGGGGTTACCTAGGGCTCCGGAGTGTGTCTGTATAGGGTCCGCTGCTCTCACATTGTGGATACCGTCGGCTTGTGGACATAAGTGCCCAAGCGGGTAATTGATCCCAAAACGGCTAAGGCCCTGGATCGTTGATACCGGCAGCTTGTGGACATAAGCGCCCAAGCGGGTAATGGTTTGGATGTCCTCGATCAAAATGAACGATGGTGTGGTAACGTATAAAAAGAAATTCCCGAAAATTATTTTTACTCGTCCGTTAGATTAAATTCCTAACTTTTTATTTCTCTTCTAAACCTTTAAATTTTGTTATGCTATCCGTTAACTTACTCAGTACCGTTTGTACTGATAAATTGTTATTTCCTATTTTTCGCAGAGTAAGTGTTGGCGCATTGGGATGGGACTTTGCAAGATTGAGGACTTGTCGCATTTTACAATTACTTTAAATTTCTGCACTGGACTTTGATACTGGACTTTGGACTTTGGTTTTTTGGCCGTCTGTTTGGCCCTCATTTTTATTTGTTTCTAGCTTCCGCACTGATTATTACTGTGATGCATGAGATACTCTGATTTTAGTTCGGGCATGATTGAATGGTTTTTAAATTGTTTGAAAAATTGATACAACTTAGCCTTAGCATTTTTCTAGATGAGCTCGACTTGGGTCGGGTCTTGTTTAGAAAAGTGTGGCGGTAATGCCCTGGCCTGGGAAATCAAATCCGGGGTGTTACAAAGTGGTATCAGAGCCCGAAAATTTTCAAGCTATTATTTTTCGGCCCACTATAGAGGCCCAAATTATTTAATATTATTTTTAAGCATTTTAAGTATTATTTCCATGGAAAAAAGGGAATTTTATTTTTAAAACCCATGGAAAAGTATATCTTGCAAAAATCGACAAGTCTTAAAAACTTAGTACTATTTTTGGGGGGTAGCATGTGCATTAACAAATTATTTTCATGTGTGGCATATTGCTTAATGTAAAATTTGCATGATTAGATGGCCGACCCGAGGTTACAAGATTCCATCATGCGTTTATTGTGCTCCATGTCGGATATCACGCACGAACTTCGCCATATCTCTAGGGATGCCGCAAACGATAGAAATAGGATTGTGGCTATAGAGGAGAGGATGGAGGCTATGACCATTAGGAGTACCCAGATGGCTGCTCGCCATGATGCCCTTGCGGCCGAGTTCGAGGACTGCCGACACCACGTGCATATGCTTCAGGGACGCATCTTTGCGTTGGAGGAAGTCATTGTTGGGCTGCAAAACCAGCTTAACCCCGAACCCGAGATGGAAGAGGAGGAGGAGTTCGATCCCGACGAGTTCATCAACGTTGAGGAGGAAGAGGAGGACCCCGAGGAGGTTGTGGAGAATCCTCCACTGCCTCTTGATACCGATGAGGAGATCGAGGCTGATCGCCGGATGCTTGGCTATTCTCCCGACTACTTGATCTAGACTTTATCTTGCGTTCTATCTTGTTGGACTTTTACCGCTTTTCGCTACTAGTTTCCTATCATTTCCGTATTTAGTATTATCGCGTATTGATTATCTTGATGGTACCACATTTTATGTAGTGGTGACCTCGTAGTATTTGGTGCAGTAGCCTTGTTATTAAATCGTTATCATCTAGTGGAACTTCGTGTTTAGTATTCTCTTTCCTTTCCTTGCCCATTTCAGTGGTCTTTAGCACTTAGAACCTATGAGATTGAGTTCTAACCATAGTCTAACTTGACTGTTAACTTTCATCTAACTGCGAATCTAACCTCTGCGTGCTTGATCATCAGAATGCCGCCCAGAGGGAGACCTAGAGCTGAGATCCCAGTGAATGAGAACGTTAATGCTCCAGCGGATGCTAACCCGCCGAATCCGGGAGTTCAAGCTAACCCCGTTCCCAACGCACTTGATGAGAGGTTGAGGACAGTTGAGCAAGTCCTCGTTGCTCTAGGAAATGCTGAAGTCAACCGAGCTCAAGCAGCAGTACCACCCCCAGTAGCTCGCATAAATTATCTGGCGATGGTGAACCCTTACCAGCCGCCTCACTATGAAGGACAGGAAGATCCCGCGAAGTTGGAGGATTGGCTGAGGACTTTTGACAAACTGCTTACCGCCATCAGGTGTCCCGCGAATGAGAAGGTTGGTGTGGCTGTGTACTACCTGAGAGGAGAAGCTGACGAATGGTGGCAAAACCACCAAGAAGGACTTGCTGATGGTGAACATGCCTACTTCTGGGAAGAGTTTAAGGAGATGATGAGGGAAAGGTTCTATCCCCTCAGCATAAAGACTGCTAAATATGAGGAATTCATAAATCTCCGACAAGGCACCCAGACAGTTCAAGAATACTATGCGAAGTTTAAAGAGCTCGTCCGATTTGCTCCAAGGCTGGTACCAACCGATGCTGATAAAGCCCAGAAATTCGAGATGGGGCTGAATCTCAGCATCAGAGAGATCTTGGTTGGCGGACAGCACACTAATCTGCAAGCTGTTTACGATCGTGCAGTGGCAATTGCACGAGTACAGCAGCTGAAGCGCAAGGATCATGGAGAGGCGAGCAAGGGCCTAAACAATTTCGATAAGAGGAACCGGAACAACAACTCTGGGAATCACTTCAGAAGGGGGAATGACCAAGGAAGGAATGATGGTCAAAGGAAGCCGGACAACAGAGAACTTAACCGAGGAGGCCAAGGAGGTTGGAGGCCGGATAACCAGGGCGCCTTCATACCCAGATGCCGGGAATGCAACCTTCCGCACTTGGTGCGTGAATGCCCAAGGCCGGGCCATTGTTACCGGTGTGGCCGAGAAGGTCACATGAAGAAGGAATGCCGGACGAGGGAGGACCGCATTGAAAAGAGATTGGACCTGATAAACCGTCCTCAGGGCAACAGGCCAGCCGGGCCAAACCAGCAGGACAACCAAGGGCAGAGATTCCCACAGGCACAGAGGCCACCTCAGAATCCAAACCAGCAGGGGAATCAAGGGAGGCCAGTTGGACGCCTGAACGTGATAAATCAAGCGGACCTAGCTGCTCAAGGCGACGTGATCGAAGGTACGTTTACTGCTTTAAGCGTACCTGTCAAGGTATTATTCGACTCAGGAGCGAGTTGCTCTTTGATTTCCACGAGAACTATATCTGCGTTAGATCTACCAGCGCCGAATAACATTAACTTAGGAATCCAATTACCATCGGGTAAGATAGTATCGTGTTCCAAACGATATGACGGGATCCCGATAGTAATCAAGAACACTGAATTCTTTGCGAATCTCATAGAATTTGACCTTAAGGATTTCGATATCATTTTGGGAATGGACTGGTTGACGAGGTACAAGGCTATCATCGAATGCCAGAAGCAGAAGATCTCGTTGGCGAAGAGTCGCGGAAAGAAGGTCATTTACTATATGCAGCCTCAGAAGAAGGGTGCCAAGATAGTAAATGCATTAAAGTTCTGCAATCTCATGCAGAAAGGATACCAACTGTACGCGTGCTACGTGCATAATCTGGAGGGCGAGGAGAACAAGATCGACAATATCCCCGTCGTGAACAAATACCCAGATGTCTTTCCGAAGGATATCCCAGGAATGCCTCCTGAGCGAGAAGTGGAGTTCACGATCGATCTCGTGCCCGGAATCGAACCGGTGTCGAAGGCACCATATCGCATGGCGCCTGCTGAGATGAAGGAGCTGAAAGAACAACTAGAAGAGTTGTTATCCAAGGGATATATTCGGCCGAGCACATCACCGTGGGGAGCTCCAGTCCTGTTCGTGAAAAAGAAGGACGGCGGACTCCGATTGTGCATCGACTACCGAGGTCTTAATCAAGTGACGATTAAGAACAAGTACCCGCTACCTAGGATCGAAGATCTCTTCGATCAGCTGAAAGGAGCGTCGGTATTTTCAAAAGTTGATCTAAGGTCGGGATACCACCAATTGCGTATCGCCGAGAACGATATACCCAAGACAGCTTTCCGAACAAGATATGGACACTACGAATTCACCGTAATGTCCTTCGGTCTGACTAATGCTCCCGCAGTATTCATGAACCTCATGAATAGCGTTTTCCGAGAGTTACTAGACACATGTGTAGTCGTATTCATCGACGACATCCTAGTTTACTCAAGGAATGAGGAAGAGCATAGTAGTCATTTGCACCAAGTACTCGGACTTTTGAGGAAGAATCAACTCTACGCGAAGCTGTCGAAGTGCGAGTTTTGGAAGAATGAAGTCGCTTTTCTAGGTCATATAGTATCGGCTAAAGGAGTATCAGTCGACCCGGCGAAGATATCAGCTGTGTCTGAATGGCCGGCACCAACAAACCAGACTGAGGTAAGAAGTTTCCTAGGTCTAGCCGGATACTACCGAAGGTTCGTGAAGGACTTTTCTAAGATTGCGAGACCGATGACGCAACTGCTGAAGAAAGGATTGAAGTTTGATTGGACAGCTGAGTGTGAGCAGTCATTCCGTGAGCTTAAGGGAAGACTCACATCAGCACCGGTTTTAGCACTGCCATCAGAGACGGAGGATTATGAGGTGTACAGCGACGCCTCGAAGGAAGGTCTTGGTCGCGTGCTAATGCAAAACCAAAGGGTGATTGCTTATGCATCAAGGCAACTCAAGACGCACGAGGTAAACTACCCGACACATGATCTGGAACTAGCAGCGGTAGTGTTCGCTCTTAAGATCTGGCGACACTATCTGTATGGACGAACTTGTCGGATGTTTACAGATCACAAAAGCCTCAAGTATATATTTACTCAGAAAGAGTTAAATATGAGGCAGAGGAGATGGCTCGAGCTGATCAAAGACTACGATCTGGATATAGCCTACCATGAAGGCAAGGCGAACGTCGTAGCGGATGCGTTGAGTCGCAAGACGAGGCACACGGCGAACACGCCCATTCTACCTTCGGGACTATATATGGACCTAGCTAAGTTGGATACTGAACTAGTCCATTATGGAACCGTGGTGGAGACAGTGAACGCCATAACAGTTGAATCTACCGTATTTGACGAGATTCGAGAAGCCCAACCGGACGACGAGAATCTCCAGAGGATCAAAGGAAAGATAAGTGAAGGAAAGGCGGTAGGATTCACGATCGATGAAGACGGAAGTGTCCGTTTTAAAGGAAGATGGTGCGTTCCTCATAAGTGCGAGGAATTGAAGAGGAAGCTTATGGAAGAAGGCCACAGTACGCCTTATTCAGTCCACCCTGGTGGGGATAAGTTGTACAAAGACTTAAAGAAAATCTATTGGTGGCCGCGGATGAAGAAGGATGTTGCCGACTTTGTGGCCAAATGCATAACCTGCCAGAAGGTGAAGGCAGTGAGGCAAAAACCGCTAGGATTGGTAAAGCCATTGGAGATCCCAAGCTGGAAGTGGGACAGCATCTCCATGGATTTTGTTTCGGGGTTGCCAAGATCTCCCCGAGGAATGAATAAGATTTGGGTAATAGTTGATCGGTTAACGAAGACCGCCATTTTCATACCAATGAAGGAAAATTGGTCGATGGATCAACTAGCTAAGGCATACATCGAGAATGTGGTCCGAAGGCACGGAGTACCGCATGATATTATCTCAGACCGAGATAGTAGATTCGTCTCCAACTTCTGGACTAAATTACAAGAAGCCTTAGGAACCCAAATCAAGATGAGCACAGCTTTTCATCCAATGACGGACGGTCAGACTGAGCGCACGATTCAGACGCTTGAGGACATGCTAAGAGCGTGTGTACTCGAATTCAAGGGAAGTTGGGAAGACCACTTGCCGTTGATTGAATTCTCGTACAACAACAGTTATCACGCTAGCATAGGCATGGCACCGTTCGAAGCGCTTTACGGACGGAAGTGTCGTAGTCCGTTGTGCTGGACGAAGGATGATGATTCGGTAGTTGTTGGACCGCAGCTCATTGAAGATATGAATAGCAAGATCAAGGTGGTTCAACAGAAAATGAAAGCCGCGCAAGATAGACAGAAGAGCTACGCCGACACTAGGCGGCAAGAGTTGGAATTTGAGGTGGGAGACAAGGTCATGCTGAAAGTATCGCCCATGAAGGGGGTGATGCGATTCGGTAAACGAGGAAAGCTAAGTCCTCGCTACATTGGTCCGTACGAGATTTTGGATCGTGTAGGTACCTTGGCTTATCGTTTGGCACTTCCACCAGAGTTGTCGCGAGTGCACAACGTATTCCATGTTTCTCAACTGAAGAAATATTTGCACGACCCAACTCACGTGTTGCAACCCGACGTGATTGAGCTAGATGACGACCTGACATACGAGGAGTATCCGATCGAGGTACTTGATGTCAAGGAAAGGGTCACAAGAAACAAGACTGTGAGGATGGTGAAGATCCTATGGTCGAATCATGGCACCGAGGAAGCGACGTGGGAATTGGAAGCGGATATGAAGCAAAGATATCCCAACCTTTTCCGAAGCGACTCAGGAGCAGTTATGGGGACATAACTGCAGTCCTAAGGGGGAGAGGATGTGACACCCCGCGCAAAGTCGTCGGGAGCTGAGGTAAGAATTTTAAATTGCGAGCCTCAATAATTTCTTTGTGCCAATTATTAATTTTCCAAAGTGCGACCCAACTTCGAGGACGAAGTTGATTTCTAAGGAGGGTAGACTGTAATACCCGAGAAATCAACATCGAGTATTAAATCCGAAAAATTAATTAATTGAATTAATTAATTGGATCTAACTATCGCAATCGAAATAATTCCGGGAGAGCGGAATTAAATATTGTCGCACGATAGCAACTCGAAGAGAGTTATCGGAATATCCAACAAGCGGATAATCCAAATATGATTTTTAAAGAACAAAAATCATATTATATAAAAAAAAAAAAAAAAAAAAAAAAAAAAAAAAGAAAAAAATCGCTGCCTGGGGTGGCGCGGTGGCCGCGCGGTGGCGCGCCACCAGCGCGCCACCACCCCAGGGCAGCAGGTTCGAACGCTGCACGCGTTTTTGGCTTGGTTTTGCATTAAGTTCGATTATGGATGCTTTGAATCTATCCCAAACCCTTTCCCAGATGTTGGTGGATGTATTGGGACTCTAATGGATGTATCTAGTAGCTTCTAGAGGCATTACATGGCTGTGAACTTGGAGTGTACATGAACTTGGGGGATAAGTTGAACCATGGGGTGTTAGGTGGAATGGATAGGATTAGGGGGGGTATAATTTCGAGAGTTGATTGCCATTATGTGTTCCCTAGTTCCCAGAGTCTTAAAGGCTGCATTTGGAACTCCCAAATTCAACCATTACATCAAGTAATCAGTCCCCAAAACCCCCCATACACACTAATCCGAAAATTTCATTCTTCTTGAGTGTTGGTGAGAGTTTGTGGTGATTCTTCCTTATTCCAGAGAGTTAGGGCGAGATCAAGCTTTCCAATCCCTTCTCCTACGTCTAGGTAAGGATTCTAATCCAATTCCTTGTTCTTTAATTCGAATCCTAGGCCCTAACATCAAGTTTCTATCCAAAAACCTCAAAATAGGATTCGTTCGGTAGATCTCGGAGGTTTGAGGCTGTTCCGGCCGAGTTTGAGGATTCAACCACTGAAGTTTTCGACACTCCACCCTTGAGAAGTAAGTTAATGATGTGCATATCGATTTTTAGAGTGTTTGGTTGAGTATTCTTCAAGATATGGTTCGAATTCCATCTAGTGCCAAATCTGTATTTCAGGGTTTCTTCCGAGTATGTTTTCTTGTTGTGCTTTTCTCGCCTAGATCCGTTCATCTTTGGAAGAACTTGTCTAAATGAAAAATGTTCCTAATGTTTTAATGATGATGTCTGTAAATTTTCATAATTTTTGGAATTGATTTGGTCGACGAAATCAGATCTGGTATTTTCTGCTATAGTTGATGACAGATTTAAGTTCCGAGCATGTTCAGTTTTGTGGTTCCTATTTCTCCTAGCTATGGTCGTTTTTGATGGTCGACTTCTTCATGAAAATTGTTCATCTATGTGTCTAGTTTACTCCTGTTAAATTTCAGAATTTTTGGATCAATATTCGAATTGATATGGATTTTTGAGTAGGCTGTGGTCGGATGAACAGTGGTACTTATACCCTTTTGAAAACAAGTTTCTGAAATGCATTTTTTTGAGTGACTTAGAGTCCGAATTTGCTAAGGGCTATTTCTGAGAAAAATGTTCATTTTGATGTCGCCTAGCACCTGTAAAATTTTCAGAATTTTTCACAAAGTTTTACTACATTTCCTAATTCGATTTAGAAAACTGCCACAGTGTAGTCTTACCGGTGAAATTGGTTTCGTACGTTTCGGACGTTTTTGAGTCGATTGCTACTCTTTGTCGAATCCTATGAATTCTGGAAATTTTTGATATATGTGGTAATAACTAAAATGTGATTTTTGAAACTTTGTGAGTTTTGATCGAGTTAGATGTTCAATTTAGAGGGTAAGTGCACTTGGCGTGGGCTCGTTGGGCCGCCCCCTCTTTTTGGTGGCCAAAACGGCGCCAATGAAATATTGTTATGTTGCGTGATTGTATGAGTCTATACTCCTAGGTGTATCCGTAGGGGTTACCTAGGGCTCCGGAGTGTGTCTGTATAGGGTCCGCTGCTCTCACATTGTGGATACCGTCGGCTTGTGGACATAAGTGCCCAAGCGGGTAATTGATCCCAAAACGGCTAAGGCCCTGGATCGTTGATACCGGCAGCTTGTGGACATAAGCGCCCAAGCGGGTAATGGTTTGGATGTCCTCGATCAAAATGAACGATGGTGTGGTAACGTATAAAAAGAAATTCCCGAAAATTATTTTTACTCGTCCGTTAGATTAAATTCCTAACTTTTTATTTCTCTTCTAAACCTTTAAATTTTGTTATGCTATCCGTTAACTTACTCAGTACCGTTTGTACTGATAAATTGTTATTTCCTATTTTTCGCAGAGTAAGTGTTGGCGCATTGGGATGGGACTTTGCAAGATTGAGGACTTGTCGCATTTTACAATTACTTTAAATTTCTGCACTGGACTTTGATACTGGACTTTGGACTTTGGTTTTTTGGCCGTCTGTTTGGCCCTCATTTTTATTTGTTTCTAGCTTCCGCACTGATTATTACTGTGATGCATGAGATACTCTGATTTTAGTTCGGGCATGATTGAATGGTTTTTAAATTGTTTGAAAAATTGATACAACTTAGCCTTAGCATTTTTCTAGATGAGCTCGACTTGGGTCGGGTCTTGTTTAGAAAAGTGTGGCGGTAATGCCCTGGCCTGGGAAATCAAATCCGGGGTGTTACAAAAGCGGTAAAGAAAGCATTTAAAATCCTATCACTCGGAGGTTTTGAAGGTCTGACCCTGGTAGTAAAAGACAGCTCCCCATCAGAATGAAGGAGTATGGATCAAGAATTCCCGGCTCTCGGTGAACTACTCGTGTGTTCACTTCCTTCCGGGTGGTTATGAGATACAAACTAATGAAATGAATTAATAAATTAGTTCATTCCGGATGCACTCATTCAGGACTCAAAAATAGGCTTTGGCAAAAGAGGGTAGCAGTTGAAAGAAAATGCAACCCTATCTTAGAAAATAACCAAGGCCTGGGTGTTGTTCCTCCAAGATTATTTACTGCACTGTATTTGAGTCCAAGTGGACCCCATCTTAGAAAATAACCAAGGCCTGGGTGTTGTTCCTCCAAGATTATTTACTGCACTGTATTTGAGTCCAAGTGGACCCCATCTCGGTGTACTAAGTAATCTCGGATTCCCAACAAACAGCAATTCTGGAAAATAATGAATCTGAAAATCGTTCCCTAAACAGGTACTAGACTCTCAATTAAAACACAGATCCTTTCAGTCTAGACGAGACCTAATCGCTGACTCTGCTTCTAATTTCCCGAAATCAACCCTTGGTAGAATATGAATTAGTCAAAACTGAAGAATTTATCCCTTACTTAGATCCGGATTTTCTAAAGGAGTTTTTGTTGGAAATTTAATACACAGTATCTTGTTTAAATCTAGACTACTATTGTCCAAGGGAAGGATCCCAAAATATTTTAGACCACAACAATACATAATAATAGCATGCATACGGATATATGGAAGTGTAAAATTAATTGACCCAAAATATAGAGGCGGGTCTAGACAGAAGGTGGGACACAATTATGAAGTGGTCCAAGGACCAAAGTAATGGCAGAATAATCGGGTGGACTGTAAACATCTACTGTCCAATTTCCCAATTACTCGGATGGAGCGAATTTAGACAGCTTAGATCCTACAATGGCAGTGTCAATGCCAGTTGGGCCTCCGCTGCCTGTGAATTCAGATAAAAACCTACATGCTTCCTTTCTGCAGTATTTATCAGTTACTGTTGACAGACATTAGCCGAGTTATACTGCAGATTGGAATTTGGGTTCGGAAATTAAGATAAATAAAATGAAACTGTATCTGGATAGGAGTCAGCTGAGCAGCTATTATAACCCCGGATGGGCGAACCGCCAAGGCTTCCACTGACTGCTATCCAGACCATGCAAAATAACATTTAGTAATTAATACCCAGAACACGAGCTAGTTATCCGTGAGGGAATACCCGCCAACATTAGTCTGATGTATTCTTTACTAATTGTTACACACATTACGCAAAAGACAAAATAAAATAGAATAAGATAAAGAGAGAAACTTGTATGAGAGACATTGGTTTCTCATGCAAGGTTATGGACGTAATCCATAATTGATGGCTTAAATAATCCCTCCTACCATAATTAATTACAGTCCG
The DNA here is from genome assembly GCA_030278955.1 of Hygrophila difformis. Taxonomy (NCBI): domain Eukaryota; kingdom Viridiplantae; phylum Streptophyta; class Magnoliopsida; order Lamiales; family Acanthaceae; genus Hygrophila; species Hygrophila difformis. The sequence goes on along the minus strand of JAOANR010000005.1, from coordinate 28,777,317 downwards.
GATTATCTGTTTAAGACATCATGATTTTGTTTATAAAAAAATGTTTTAATGGTAATTGAACAAAGATCCTTTAATCACAACAATTAGTGATTTAATCATTGCTAATTATAATCATTAATCATTAATGACCAGAGGGTTCAACTAATTAATGATGAAAATGGAGAATGGAAAATCTGCATAAAGATCCTGATTACGATGCTAAACAGATGTTACGACGCTATCCTAGAATAGCGTCGTGAGGGTAGCGTCATCATGGGTTGGTGCAAGAGAGAATAAATTTTGGATTAAAGGGGTATGTACGACGCTATACACTAAGCTACGGTGCTATACTAGGATAGCGTCGTAGGTGTAGCGTCGTAGGTGGTTAGAGAAATAAGAAGTTTTTGGAAAAAGAAGAGATATTACGGCGCTAAACATTAAATGACGACGCTATCCTAGGATAGCGTCGTAAGGATAGTGCCGTAGGTGGGTTCTGTGAGAAAGAAGAATTTTGGGGACCTACGACTCTAAACAAAAATTACGACGCTATCTGAGGATAGCGTCGTTGGTTTAGCGCCGTAGGGCAAATTTTTGTTTAAGTTCTGGGCAGCTACGGCGCTAAACCTCACCTATGACGCTACCCAAGGATAGCGCCGAAGGGCGGTTAGCGTCGTAGCTAGCCCAGAAACATGTTGTTGTTCGGGTAATGCAATCTCTGCGATTGCAAGCCCTATTTTCAAGTTCATGGTTCATCAATGCAATGACAGTAGTGAAATAAGATGAAAACAGTGAGCCAAAATGCATAAAAACATAACAAAACAAGCTAAAAGCATACACCCATGAACCACAAACCCAAATGAGGGTTTTCAACCATAAGAACATGCATAGGAACCCAAAAAGAAGAAGAAAACAGAAAACCCACATTGTAAAGGAGAATAAAGTGACCAAATGGTCATTACACCAAAAATAAAGCAAGAAAATCCATGGAATCATTTCCATTTCATGTTTTTGGGACACTTTCATGATTAGCTTCCCATTTTATATCAAATGGTTTGATAATACCCATCATTTGGGTATTTCAAACCTAAATAAAAGTTTAACAAAACTGTAAATAAGGAAAACAGTGGCTATCCTAAACTGGAAGTCACAAAATAACACTAATCTAACAAAATACAAACTAAACTAAGCTAACTACATGCATAATGTAAATAATACAAGAAAATAAACCTAACTAACTAACCTAACTACACACTGCTCAAGAACTGCTCCTTGCCTTCAAGTTGGAATGTGGTGAAGTGACAAGACTAGGGAGTCAACACCTCTATATATAGGTGAGAAACCCTAGGCCCATGGGCCCCCAGGCCTTGAAATTTGAATTCTGGCAAGGCTTACGACGCTATAGGTGTATTACGGCGCTATCCTTGCTACGGCGCTATGGGTTTAGCGTCGTAGTCTTCCACTTCGAAGACTCTCTCTGTCTCTCAGTGAACAGCCTACGGCGCTATCCTTCTTTTACGGCGCTATCCTCCATTACGGCGCTATCCTCGCTTAGCGTCGTCCGCTCTTCTTCAGACTGTTTCCTTGATGTCTTCCTGCGGCGCTAGACTGAGCTACGGCGCTATACATGCATAGCGTCGTAGTCGTGTCTAGCGTCGTAATATCCTGTAAAATCAACTTTTTTGTGGGTTTTTCATTCATTTTCCCATCTTTTTATTTCCTTTTTCTTTTCTTTTCTTTTTCTCATATTTTTGGATTTTTCTAACATAAATGTGTAATAAAATTACATATTTATGTATTTTTCACACCAGCTCAATATTCATACAGTTATGCATAAATCAGTCCAATTCAACTGCTTTCTTATTTGTTATAAGACCGGAATGCGATCAAATGCCCGTTTCAGACACGGAAATGGATTGAAAATAATGGTCATTTATGGCCATTATCAACATCCTCACATTTAATACTGATCGTCCCCGAGCAGTCAGAGTCAATGTTCCTAAGAACACGGACTCTACATATTCAATTCATTTTCGTGGCTTCATAAATCACATTCTTTTTGGATTGGGATAAGACACTCAAAAACTTCAAGTATTAAATTCCCTTGATTGCAGTGTTTAATGAAATGATACTTGCTCACTATATCGGGCCTACAAATCAAACATTATTATCAATCCTTCATGAACATCATGTTTGAAAGATGCAAAGATTAAAAATGAGAATTAAGGGATGACATGAGCATGTTTCATGAAATAGAGCCTCACATATTAAGAGAATCGGAAGGTTCACTCACTCTCAATGGGGTTTAATCAGTGAACACTCATAATCAATTTTAATTAAATTATCCCATAAGCTTGCAATCAGACCAACTCGCCACCGGCTCATTTCCTCAAATCGAGATCCCGAGGTCTTATTTAAGGGTTATAATGGGGCATACGGTTGTAACATTCGGTAGGGTAGGAAAATTATTGGGCTAAAGAGTGGCAGGAAATCATTCTATCATAACATGGCATATTTTCATGTAAAATTTATGATCATCATTATTTCTTCTTTCTTTTGCTTTTCTTCTGCATGACATTAGACTAAGTCTAATTTGCTTTGTCATTTGCAATTTGTTTATGTTGAATGGAATTCAACTCTCTTTTTTTTTTTTTTTGAATCGGCTTATAACAGACCGATTAATATGAATTTGATGATCATAAATTCAATGCCTTGATAAAATTTATTCTTGCACACTTGGGTTTGAAATTTGGTCTTTTTGTAGGCTATGAAAAATATAGTGGGTTTCAAAGAAAAATTAGGCTCATAGGCTCAGATTGGTTAATCCTAAAGGGAAAAATATTTTGGGTTTGGATTTCAAAAGAAGGCCAAAATTTTGGTTTTCTAGGTACCTCGATCTTATGCTCGATTTTTGGAACATGGCATGGTCTCGAATCGGTCCCAATCGCAAGTTCTAGTTTCCTTTAATCAAAATGATTCACACATCAAAGCAAAATGAATGAGTAAAAGTGACTCATGGCTCAAATCTCACAAGGTTGGATTGATTCATGTCATACAGTATTCTCAAATTTAATCAAAGCTTAATCCCAACACTTTATTCAATCAAAATTTCTAACATGCAGATTTATTACCCAATAAGCTGATCGCATCATTAAATTTTTATGACTCAAAACCTTAGGAATTCATGTCATGCATGTTCTCAATTATATTATCCCAATTTAGAAGTCTGAAGATCTAATCACAAGCCTAAATTCAACATGTGAATTTAGAGCAGGTTTATGCATACTGTTGCTGGTTATTTAAATTAAAACAGTAAAAGAGGCACTGCTGACATACGGGGCATGTCAACAGCATGTTTTTGGCCTGACAGTCACTTATTCATCTTGGACTGTCAGACATCTTTTCAAAGGAAGTGAATAAAAATTGTTGCAGATCTCAAACTTGAGTTCAATTTGTGGAAAGCGATAAAGTACAATAATTTCAAGGGATTCTTATGTAGTTAGTGTGAACCTGCATACAAGAGAGGAAATCCCTTATATGATGGTGATACTAGGGCTTAAAAAGAACTAGAGCAAACTAGGATTCATTCCTCCTTCCTTCTTCTCTCAGAACATGTATCTGAGCCAGTGGACGTAGCTGGTCAGATCATAGCGCAGGCACCAGCCATTGTGGTCTCTCAGGGGTTCATGCATCCTTCTGCAGAAGACTCGGGGTGGTTGCTCTGCAAACAAATAGGGGGCATGATTGTCTGCCATCCACGAGAGAGTGTTGGTAGACGTGTAGTTGAAGACCTCTCGATCGGTCACCATTCTCTCTATCATTACGATTCCCTGATTGACCTGGCCTTCATCTGGCTTGCTCATAAGCATCAGTCCACGGGTGAAGATAGACGCTTTGTGATTGTCCTCAATGCCAGGCCGCAACAGTTCGTAGGCTTGCTCTTCATTCCCTTCTGTGAATGCCAGGAGTGCTGGGACAATTTGAAGGTTGAAGTTTCCAGCCTCAGTGCACGTGTTCAGAAATCTCTCTTTCTGCCTCCGTATCCTCCCCTGCCACTGCCTCACCCTGGCCGTATCCAACTCGCATCGCTTGTAAATGATGGCGAGGTTTCCTGCGTTTCTAAGCTTCCGGCATGTCTCTTGTGCAGTGAACACTTCCCTGATCTCATCCTCTCCTATTCGGGAGAGGATTTCACCTAGGAGCTCTTCTGGCAGGTCCAGCAGATGGGTTCCTCCGGGTGCAGGATCTGGGATTGGAAGGTTTCCCCTGAAAAGATAAGAAGGGAATGAATCCAATTTTTATAATTTCTCAGAAATTATTCAAGTTTAGAAACCAACATCCTCACATTTAGAGTTTTGCTCTAAATGTGAGACTATTAAGTTTCTGACTTGAATTTCAATTTAAAGCATGGGTAAAAAGTTTTTATGAAGAGATAGGGGTTGGGCCCCTATATATTTTTAATGGGCCATTGGGCCCAAAAGTTTGATTTTCCAATTTTATTAAACAAGTCCGAGACACTTGTTGAAAATGGGATGAGATGGGTGGGTGGGGTGAAATGCTCGAGTTTTGGAATGTGCAGTAGAGGCGTGGCGCAATGGGTTTGCTATTCCCGGATTGTTTGGACTGTATTGGACAGTTGAAACATCCCCAAGAATTTGCAAACACTATTTTTAATTTTTTAAAGGGTTGACCTGTTTTATTAATAAAAGTGGGATGTGAGTGGTCCCATTTGGATTTTTGAAAAGAATAGCAGTTAGGTGACAAAAATACTGCTATTTACTCACACTACAGTTCCATTGGGAACAAAAGGAATAAGTCAAATATTAAAATAATTAACTCTTTTTGTCTTTTCTGAAAGTCACTTTCCTTTGAAAAAGTGGTAAGCTCCCTATTGGGTGCTTGTACCATGTTTCCAAAAATAAGATGACACTTATTCCAAAAGATTTCTGACATGCAGATGCAAATATACCAAAAGGTCACCCTAATTAATGTTCCAAACCAACACAACAAGTATACACAACAAGATAAAAATCAAAGTTTGAACATAAACACCCAAAAATTCGATCCTACTTTGTCAAGAACTCAAAAATAGAAAAGCTAACAACATCTTGGTGCTCAAAATAACACCCCAATGTTCATTAGTTCGTCCTTTCTAGTTTTAACCAAAAAAATCTTGAACCTACAACAGTTTCAAAACGAACTTTCGAACAGGTTTTAAGGGTTTCACAAAGATTTCAAAATGGCTCCTTAGAACCGAGGGCAATATTAACTCAAAACAGAAAACAAAGACACAGCCAAACCACATTATGCCATTTTCTACCAAAAAGTAAGAAAAAGAAAATAAAGATTCCGATGGAGGCCATGAACAGGGATGGAAAACATGGGTTTTACCCTGCCCTCCATGGCTCGGGTCTGGGCAAAGGTCCCAAGTCTGGAAGGATTCTGTAGAATCTGTCCATGGTGTCTCCTTGGATTTATGGAGAGAGATGTTGTACGAGAACTCTGCGTTCTGCGTATGTGTTTTTGAGAGTGGATTTCTGGGAATGGGAGTGTGAGAGTATGGAAATGAAGAAGAAGACTGTCGGGGTATTTATAGGTGGGAAAAAGGGTTTCTACGACACTATACTTAACTTACGGCGCTATACTAGCGCCGTAGGCTTGGTTCAGCGTCGTAGAGTGGTGGAAATGAAAGGGCGTTCTACGGCGCTGTGCCTTTAGTACAGCGCTAACCAAGGATAGCGTCGTTCTAAAGGACTGCGTCGTAGGTAGATCAAAAAGAAAGGGAAGTGCCCTACAGCGCCATCCCATTACTACGGCGCTAGCCTAGGATAGCGTCGTAGCTGAGGATAGCGTCGTAGTTGAAGGCGCGATTCAACTGCACTTGTAATTTTGAAATTTTCCAAAATTTCAGGCGGACTGGGCCCGAGTAGATGAAATTGGGCCTCAGTTGGTTTTATTTGTTTTGGACTTGGGAGATTTTAGCCCAAAACATTTTTGTGTGTTAATGGGCTATCTAAATTAAATTAAACTTGCATAAAATAGGTTGGATTAATTCCATTTGTTTGCAAAAATTATTTCGGATTTTAAATTGCTTTAATTTCCGAAATCATTTTCTTAAATTCATGGACTTAATCCAACCGGGAACCTGGTTTTCTTCTTGATTTTCTGCTCCTTCTTTTGTTGGTTCGAATTTCCTGCAAGTCAGATAAATACCCAATAGGTTAAGTTTTCTCCAAGTATCAACATCCTCACATTTAGAGTCTTAGTACTCTAAAGGTTTAATTGATTTTTGGATATTCTCTGACAAAATAACACATATATAAATAGGTAATGTGAAATGAAATTTTTATAATTTTAATGCTGTTTCTTATTGAGTGTAAGCCGGGTCTGCCACTGCTTGGCTTTCTTTCTCCGGATCGAACTGTCCGAGGTACTCCTTCAATCGGTGTCCATTCATCACTATGGTGCCCTTGTCAGTTCGGATCCTGACGGCTCCATTTTCAAACACTTCTAGCACTTCATATGGTCCTTCCCATCTGGATTTAAGCTTTCCGGGGAACAACTTCAACCTAGAATTGAATAATAATACATTTTGACCAACATAGAAATGCTTAGGCTTAATCCTGCGATCGTGCAACTTCTGGGTCCGCTCCTTATAAATTCGAGAGCTTTCATAAGCTAGCGCTCGTATTTCCTCAATTTCATTGAGGTCCAACTTGCGTTTGCTCTGAGCAACTTTCGAATCAAAGTTAAGCGTTCTGACGGCCCAGTAAGCTTTATGCTCTAACTCTACGGGCAAATGACAGGCTTTTCCGAAGACGAGCCTGTACGGAGACATCCCAATGGGAGTCTTATATGCAGTGCGGTATGCCCATAGAGCGTCATTAAGCTTACGTGCCAAATCCTTACGGGTTATCCCGACAGTGGCTTCGAGTATATGTTTGATTTCGCGGTTGGATACCTCGACTTGACTACTTGTCTGGGGATGATAAGGCGTGCCTGTCTTATGGAGGATTCCATTTTTACTCATTAAAGTTTCAAAAGCTTTATTCATAAAGTGTGTTCCTCCATCAGATATCACCACCCTAGGTATGCCAAATCGACTGAAAATGTTGTTCTTGAGGAACTTGATGACTTGGCTACCATCATTGGTCGGTAATGCGACAGCCTCAACCCATTTGGACACGTAATCGACAGCTACCAAGATATAGTAGTTCCCACCAGATGGTGGAAACGGTCCCATGAAGTCAATGCCCCATACATCGAATATCTCAAGTGTGAGAATTCCCTTTCGAGGCATCTCATCCCTCTTGGAGAGGTTTCCTAATCTTTGGCATTTGTCGCAACCTTTTACAAACGTCCTGCAATCCTCATAGATGTGAGGCCAATAAAATCCACATTCGAGGACCTTGTGGGCCGTTCGAGCGGGACCATGGTGACCTCCATATTCTGATTCATGACATTTTCTGACAATTTGATAGTCTTCATGCTCGGTCACACATCGCCTGATTATTGAATCGGCGCAGTGTTTGAAGAGATAAGGTTCTTCCCAGAAGTAGTTTAATACATCTCGGTTGAACTTATTCTTCTGATGATAGTTCGAAAACTGTGGGGTTATTCCGCACGCCAAGAAGTTAGCAATGACGGAAAACCATGGACAAGCTTGATCGTGCAAGTGCAACGCGAACAACTGTTCGTCCGGGAATTCTTCATTAACGGCTTTTTCCTTTTTATTATTATCTAATCGAGATAAGTGGTCAGCAGCACCATTATCTCGACCTCGCCTATCTTTTATTATGATGTCGAACTCTTGCAACAGAAGTACCCACCTGATTAATCGAGGTTTGGCATCTTGTTTGCTAAACAAGTATCTCAATGCTGTATGATCGGTGTACACTATGGTCTTCGTACCTATCAGATACTGTCTGAACTTGTCAAACGCGAAGACTACAGCAAACATTTCTTTCTCCGTTGTGGTGTAGTTGACTTGGGCCTCATTCAGGGCATGACTTGCGTAATGAATTACGCAATGTCTCCCATCCTTATGTTGCCCGAGTAATGCACCTACGGCGAGACCACTAGCATCGCACATTACCTCGAAAGGTATTGACCAATGGGGTGGTTGCACTATGGTGCAGAAACCAACATCTTCTTGAGCGTGTCAAAGGCTTGGACACACGCTTCATTTATTAAGAAAGGATTTTCTTTACACAGAAGGTTAGTGAGCGGCTTGGCAATTTTAGAGAAATCCTTAATGAATCTCCGGTAAAAACCGGCATGCCCTAAGAAGCTCCTAACTGATTTGATAGAATTGGGGAGAGGGAGATTGGAGATGACGGAAACTTTGGCTAGATCAACTTCGATGCCTGCACGAGAAATGCGATGACCTAACACTATGCCCTCAGTGACCATAAAATGGCACTTTTCCCAGTTTAAAACCAAGTTAGTGTCCTCACACCTCTTTAAAATCTTAGCAAGATTAGTCAAACATTCATCAAACGTATCTCCATATACAGAGAAGTCATCCATGAAGACCTCAATGCATTTTTCGATAAATTCAGAGAATATAGACATCATGCATCTTTGAAAAGTAGCTGGTGCATTGAATAATCCAAAAGGCATGCGCCTATAGGCAAAAGTGCCATAGGGGCATGTAAAGGTAGTTTTTTCGTGATCCTCACTGGCGATCACTATTTGATTGTATCCAGAATAACCATCTAAAAAATAATAAAATGCCCTTCCCGCCAATCGTTCTAACATTTGATCGATAAAAGATAAAGGGAAATGGTCCTTGCGAGTTGCCTCATTCAACTTCCGGTAGTCTATGCAGACTCTCAATCCGGTGACTGGGCGCGTGGCAATTTCCTCCCCTTGTTCGTTCTGCGTAATGCACATCCCACCCCGCTTCGGAACAACCTGCACAGGACTGACCCATTTGCTATCAGAAATCGGGTATATAATACCGGCATCTAACAGCTTGATCACCTCCTTTCTTACCACTTCTTGCATGGGTGGGTTCAATCTTCGTTGGGGCTGGCGAGAAGCCTTGAAATTCTCCTTCATTAAAATCCTGTGCATACAAACAGAAGGGCTTATTCCTTTGATATCAGAAATGGTCCAACCGATTGCACGCACATAATTTTTAAGCACTCCCACCAAAGCGTTTTCCTGAGCTTGTGTCAACTTGGCTGACGCAATCACCTGTAATTTTTTATGTTCTGCGAGAAACGCATACTTAAGATATTCCGGTAAGATTTTTAGTTCAAGCTCTGGTGGGCATTCCACTGAAGGGAGTAATTTGCGAGAATTAGATGGGAGAAGATCAGTTTTACCTTCCGGATCCTGCATCAGTACAGGATCCGCCTCTTCTTGGTCGGCGTCATCATGGAAGTCTGTGCCGTCAAACTCCTCCAAATCCCGTGTTTCGGGATCGGCAAAGTGAACGGCTTTGCATCCTTTGTGCTCCACGCCAGCAGGTCTCAGTACCTGCTTTGATAGTTCATTCAGCATCATTTCATGATCAAATTCAGAGTCAAGCTCTCTCTCCTCACTCCTAACTATTACAGATTTTGATGAACAGAACCCGTCATCTGGGTATTTCTGTAACTGTGCCATGTCAAATGTAACTTCTTCCTCATCGACTCGCAGTGTTACTCGTCCAGCTTTTGCATCTATCAGTGCTCCGCCTGTTGCAAGGAATGGTCTCCCCAAGATCAATGGCATGTCCAGATCCTCCTCTATGTCTAGTATCACAAAATCAACTGGGAATAATATATTCCCAGTCTTCACTACGATGTCCTTGAGGATGCCGACAGGCTTCGTGATGGATCTGTCTGCCAATTGGAGTCTCATCTTGATTGGCTCGATATGTCCCAGCTTGAGGCGTTGCACCATTGCCAAAGGCATAACATTGATGCTAGAACCAAGATCACAGAGGCCCTTTCCTGCTTTGATTTTCCCGATTTGAATCGGCAGCGTGCAACAGCCTGGATCTTCTTGCTTTTTCGGGAGCTTGCGCTGGATGATAGCACTGCATGTATTATTAAGAACTACCAGTTCTTCCTGCTCAATTCTCCTTTTTCCTGAAACTAATTCTTTCAAAAATTTAGCGTATGCTGGCATTTCAGCTATCATTTCGATGAGAGGAATAGTTATTTCTACTTTTTGCAGCCTTTTCAGAAATTTTTCAAATTTAAGGTCCTGTTCTTGATTTTTAAGTCGGGCCGGGTATGGCACCCTTGGCATGAACTTTTTGTTATCAAATTGTTTTTGTGGTAAAGGGAAGGAAGTTGTACCTCCACCTGTACCCTTATCTGTTTCAGTCGTTTCAGGTGCAGCATCAGTCTGCAGATTGGCTGTCTCTTTTTCGGCTTCCTTTTCATTCTCCTCAATATCACTTTCCAGTTCATTTTCTTGTACCAGTTTCTCTTTGCCCCTGGGTCCCTCCAAAACTTTGCCAGACTTCAGTGTGATGGCCTTACACTGAGGATTTTTCTCAGCTGTGCTGGGTAAAGTTCCTTGGTCTCTTTTCTGCATTTCCTTGGCCATTTGTGTAACCTGCGTCTCCACATTCCGGATAGAGGACTGCAACTGAGTGTTGATTTCCTTTTGACTGGTAATGAAGTCAGTCATGAGGGTCTCTAATCTGGAAGGGGGTTTCTGCTGGTTCTGGTTCCAATTCTGGTTCTGACCTTGGTTTTGACCAAACTGATTCTGATTTGGGACAAACTGATTCTGTGGCTGCTGAAAGTTTTGGAAATTTTGGTTTTGAGGTGGCCTAGCTAGAATCTGAGGCTGAAAACCTGGGTTAAAATGTTGGGGCCTTGGTTGGTTGAACTGTTGGGGGCTGGGTCAACAGGTGGGAATTTAAAGCATTGTTGTTGGAATATGAAAGGTTCGGGTGCCGATTTTGGAATCCTCCTGCATAGTTATAGCTTTCATTCGCCACTTGCTGACAGGACTCAGTGGGATGCGGGCCTTGGCAAGTCCCGCAAACAGCTTCAGCATTTTGAGCCTGTGTAGAGCTCCCAGCTTCTTGATTCAAGGCCAAGACAGCCACTTGGTCTTTCAGTTTGTCCAGTTCAGATTTCCCTACTGTACCTACAGCACATAAACCACGAGGGGGAGGGGGATCAACATCATCAGTTAAAACAGATCTATTTACACTCATCGCTTTAATCTTGCCCCAGGCCTGATCCATTGGTATGTAGAGCAAATGTTGACCACCAGCAGCATCAAGCATGTATTTCCAGGATGGGGTCAAACCGCTGTAAAACTTCCTTAACTGCTCCCATTCATGGAAGCCATGTTGGGGGCACTTTCTGAGCAGGTTGAAGAATCGTTCCTTGGCATCATACAGGGACTCATCTGGCTTCATTTTGAATTCCGCAATTTTGGAACGGCATTCATCCACCTTAGATTCCGGGAAGTATTTCGCTAGGAAGTTTCGGATCACTTCTTCCCAGGTGGACTTCTGATATTGGCAGCGATTTGTACCATGTTCGCACTTCACTAGTCAGAGAGAAGGGAAATAGTCTCAATCGAATAGTGTTAGCAGATACATTTTGATTCTTAATGGTGTCACATAGCTCCAAGAAAGTTTGCAAATGATCATGCGGATCTTCATGACTTGCCCCCGCAAACTGATTGCTTTGAACAAGATTGGTGAGTGCCGGCTTCAATTCGAAATTCCTGGCCAAGAATGGAGCTTGTCCAGGAATGTTCAAATATGGTTCTAGAATGGGCTGCATATAGTCAGCTGCGTCTGCCTGTTGATTGTTCCCCGGCCCTCCTTGGTATTGCTGTGGGTAAAAGTTCTGATTTGGATAGTAATTTCTGGGATCATTGAAATCGTTCGGGTTAGGATGATTCTGGTTTTGGTTAAACTGGGGGTTTGGAAATTGAGGATTCTGAAAATTTTGGTTGTTTGGTGGGTTTTGAGGGTTTGGATTGGGAGGAGGTGCCTCGAAGTGCTGCTGTTCAACGTTTGGTGGGTTCCCGCCTCCTTGTATGATCTGAGGAGGGGGATCATCCAAATCATCGTTATCAGCGTCTTTGGGGTCTTCCTCAATGTTGTGAAGTGGTGGATTGGGTGGAATGATTGGGGGAAGGTCAGGGTTGGCCATATCGGATATGTCGCTACTGGTGCTCGGTGAAAGTAGTGCCTGTCGCTCCCGTTCCCGTCTTCGTTTAGTCTCCGCCCTAAGACGTCGAGCTGTCTTTTCTATCTCTGCGTTGTACGGGATTTCGGCTGGCGTCTGCTTCCTCCTTTGCATAGAACAACGGCTTCAATACTGACGGTACCTGTACAATCCCCAGGTTAGAATTGGTTTTAAAGGTGAGTATTTATATGTATATGTATAAGCTAACTAGGAGCAATGAGGAATGTAATTCTCTAATAAAACGGCGCTGCATCCTCCCCGGCAACGGTGCCATGAAACTTTTGACAATTTTCCACACGAGTATTTTCGAAATGATAGAACCCCGGTCTTGATTTTATTTGATGAAAATCATTTATGAAGGCGGAGTTGGGATTAGGGATATATTTATAGGTTGTCACGTTTTTATTACTCGTGTTAAGAAACTGTGGCCCGAAAGCGCACGGTGTCAAAAATTGCAGCAATTTATAGTAGGACCGGATCGTTCACTGGAGGATGTGCGATAGAAGCAGGGCCCACGTCGTTTTACCAGATTTTCCATTCGTATTGCTCCAATTGGTTTGAAAAGTGATTAACATCTACAGACATGAACTTAAACTAAACTACAAAAGCATTTATATCTATTCTACAAAGCTGATAAATTCTATTCTAGAAAGCAGGTAAAGTCATTCTAAGAATGCAATAAATACTGTCTATATAAGCAATGAAAAGTTACACTATGCTAGCTATGAAGCGGATTCACGGTTTAGACAGAAGGGACATGAAGAAAAGAATAAAATTTGGACAAGATGTAGATAAGACAGTATTAAACTTCCATTTTTATACACAGATCTTTGCTTGGGATAATCCTGTCGGATTGCTAATTCTCATGCTCTCAATACTGCGTTCCCTTTAACAGACAGGTACTTACAGTATGAGTTTACGTGTTCTTAAGACCGCAAATTCTAAGATACCACAGATTTGTAACTGCCCCGGCCAGGGTATGTTATTTTATCTGTGGTGGATGAGCAACACCTGACAAATCATTTATTGACATGCCAAGTACTACTATCATTCTCCCATGTCACACCCAAAGATTCTCATTAAGCCCTAAACTATCCCTTAACTATCAATCCTAGTAGCAGTTACACAACTCTCAATACAACCGAGTGACCTCTAGCGAAAGCATTTTAAAAGAAAGCGGTAAAGAAAGCATTTAAAATCCTATCACTCGGAGGTTTTGAAGGTCTGACCCTGGTAGTAAAAGACAGCTCCCCATCAGAATGAAGGAGTATGGATCAAGAATTCCCGGCTCTCGGTGAACTACTCGTGTGTTCACTTCCTTCCGGGTGGTTATGAGATACAAACTAATGAAATGAATTAATAAATTAGTTCATTCCGGATGCACTCATTCAGGACTCAAAAATAGGCTTTGGCAAAAGAGGATAGCAGTTGAAAGAAAACGCAACCCTATCTTAGAAAATAACCAAGGCCTGGGTGTTGTTCCTCCAAGATTATTTACTGCACTGTATTTGAGTCCAAGTGGACCCCATCTCGGTGTACTAAGTAATCTCGGATTCCCAACAAACAGCAATTCTGGAAAATAATGAATCTGAAAATCGTTCCCTAAACAGGTACTAGACTCTCAATTAAAACACAGATCTTTTCAGTCTAGACGAGACCTAATCGCTGACTCTGCTTCTAATTTCCCAAAATCAACCCTTGGTAGAATATGAATTAGTAAAAACTGAAGAATTTATCCCTTACTTAGATCCGGATTTTCTAAAGGAGTTTTTGTTGGAAATTTAATACACAGTATCTTGTTTAAATCTAGACTTCTATTGTCCAAGGGAAGGATCCCAAAATATTTTAGACCACAACAATACATAATAATAGCAAAAGCTAACAACATCTTGGTGCTCAAAATAACACCCCAATGTTCATTAGTTCGTCCTTTCTAGTTTTAACCAAAAAAATCTTGAACCTACAACAGTTTCAAAACGAACTTTCGAACAGGTTTTAAGGGTTTCACAAAGATTTCAAAATGGCTCCTTAGAACCGAGGGCAATATTAACTCAAAACAGAAAACAAAGACACAGCCAAACCACATTATGCCATTTTCTACCAAAAAGTAAGAAAAAGAAAATAAAGATTCCGATGGAGGCCATGAACAGGGATGGAAAACATGGGTTTTACCCTGCCCTCCATGGCTCGGGTCTGGGCAAAGGTCCCAAGTCTGGAAGGATTCTGTAGAATCTGTCCATGGTGTCTCCTTGGATTTATGGAGAGAGATGTTGTACGAGAACTCTGCGTTCTGCGTATGTGTTTTTGAGAGTGGATTTCTGGGAATGGGAGTGTGAGAGTATGGAAATGAAGAAGAAGACTGTCGGGGTATTTATAGGTGGGAAAAAGGGTTTCTACGACACTATACTTAACTTACGGCGCTATACTAGCGCCGTAGGCTTGGTTCAGCGTCGTAGAGTGGTGGAAATGAAAGGGCGTTCTACGGCGCTGTGCCTTTAGTACAGCGCTAACCAAGGATAGCGTCGTTCTAAAGGACTGCGTCGTAGGTAGATCAAAAAGAAAGGGAAGTGCCCTACAGCGCCATCCCATTACTACGGCGCTAGCCTAGGATAGCGTCGTAGCTGAGGATAGCGTCGTAGTTGAAGGCGCGATTCAACTGCACTTGTAATTTTGAAATTTTCCAAAATTTCAGGCGGACTGGGCCCGAGTAGATGAAATTGGGCCTCAGTTGGTTTTATTTGTTTTGGACTTGGGAGATTTTAGTCCAAAACATTTTTGTGTGTTAATGGGCTATCTAAATTAAATTAAACTTGCATAAAATAGGTTGGATTAATTCCATTTGTTTGCAAAAATTATTTCGGATTTTAAATTGCTTTAATTTCCGAAATCATTTTCTTAAATTCATGGACTTAATCCAACCGGGAACCTGGTTTTCTTCTTGATTTTCTGCTCCTTCTTTTGTTGGTTCGAATTTCCTGCAAGTCAGATAAATACCCAATAGGTTAAGTTTTCTCCAAGTATCAACATCCTCACATTTAGAGTCTTAGTACTCTAAAGGTTTAATTGATTTTTGGATATTCTCTGACAAAATAACACATATATAAATAGGTAATGTGAAATGAAATTTTTATAATTTTAATGCTGTTTCTTATTGAGTGTAAGCCGGGTCTGCCACTGCTTGGCTTTCTTTCTCCGGATCGAACTGTTCGAGGTACTCCTTCAATCGGTGTCCATTCATCACTATGGTGCCCTTGTCAGTTCGGATCCTGACGGCTCCATTTTCAAACACTTCTAGCACTTCATATGGTCCTTCCCATCTGGATTTAAGCTTTCCGGGGAACAACTTCAACCTAGAATTGAATAATAATACATTTTGACCAACATAGAAATGCTTAGGCTTAATCCTGCGATCGTGCAACTTCTGGGTCCGCTCCTTATAAATTCGAGAGCTTTCATAAGCTAGCGCTCGTATTTCCTCAATTTCATTGAGGTCCAACTTGCGTTTGCTCTGAGCAACTTTCGAATCAAAGTTAAGCGTTCTGACGGCCCTGTAAGCTTTATGCTCTAACTCTACGGGCAAATGACAGGCTTTTCCGAAGACGAGCCTGTACGGAGACATCCCAATGGGAGTCTTATATGCAGTGCGGTATGCCCATAGAGCGTCATTAAGCTTACGTGCCAAATCCTTACGGGTTATCCCGACAGTGGCTTCGAGTATATGTTTGATTTCGCGGTTGGATACCTCGACTTGACTACTTGTCTGGGGATGATAAGGCGTGCCTGTCTTATGGAGGATTCCATTTTTACTCATTAAAGTTTCAAAAGCTTTATTCATAAAGTGTGTTCCTCCATCAGATATCACCACCCTAGGTATGCCAAATCGACTGAAAATGTTGTTCTTGAGGAACTTGATGACTTGGCTACCATCATTGGTCGGTAATGCGACAGCCTCAACCCATTTGGACACGTAATCGACAGCTACCAAGATATAGTAGTTCCCACCAGATGGTGGAAACGGTCCCATGAAGTCAATGCCCCATACATCGAATATCTCAAGTGTGAGAATTCCCTTTCGAGGCATCTCATCCCTCTTGGAGAGGTTTCCTAATCTTTGGCATTTGTCGCAACCTTTTACAAACGTCCTGCAATCCTCATAGATGTGAGGCCAATAAAATCCACATTCGAGGACCTTGTGGGCCGTTCGAGCGGGACCATGGTGACCTCCATATTCTGATTCATGACATTTTCTGACAATTTGATAGTCTTCATGCTCGGTCACACATCGCCTGATTATTGAATCGGCGCAGTGTTTGAAGAGATAAGGTTCTTCCCAGAAGTAGTTTAATACATCTCGGTTGAACTTATTCTTCTGATGATAGTTCGAAAACTATGGGGTTATTCCGCACGCCAAGAAGTTAGCAATGACGGAAAACCATGGACAAGCTTGATCGTGCAAGTGCAACGCGAACAACTGTTCGTCCGGGAATTCTTCATTAACGGCTTTTTCCTTTTTATTATTATCTAATCGAGATAAGTGGTCAGCAGCACCATTATCTCGACCTCGCCTATCTTTTATTATGATGTCGAACTCTTGCAACAGAAGTACCCACCTGATTAATCGAGGTTTGGCATCTTGTTTGCTAAACAAGTATCTCAATGCTGTATGATCGGTGTACACTATGGTCTTCGTACCTATCAGATACTGTCTGAACTTGTCAAACGCGAAGACTACAGCAAACATTTCTTTCTCCGTTGTGGTGTAGTTGACTTGGGCCTCATTCAGGGCATGACTTGCGTAATGAATTACGCAATGTCTCCCATCCTTATGTTGCCCGAGTAATGCACCTACGGCGAGACCACTAGCATCGCACATTACCTCGAAAGGTATTGACCAATGGGGTGGTTGCACTATGGTGCAGAAACCAACATCTTCTTGAGCGTGTCAAAGGCTTGGACACACGCTTCATTTATTAAGAAAGGATTTTCTTTACACAGAAGGTTAGTGAGCGGCTTGGCAATTTTAGAGAAATCCTTAATGAATCTCCGGTAAAAACCGGCATGCCCTAAGAAGCTCCTAACTGATTTGATAGAATTGGGGAGAGGGAGATTGGAGATGACGGAAACTTTGGCTAGATCAACTTCGATGCCTGCACGAGAAATGCGATGACCTAACACTATGCCCTCAGTGACCATAAAATGGCACTTTTCCCAGTTTAAAACCAAGTTAGTGTCCTCACACCTCTTTAAAATCTTAGCAAGATTAGTCAAACATTCATCAAACGTATCTCCATATACAGAGAAGTCATCCATGAAGACCTCAATGCATTTTTCGATAAATTCAGAGAATATAGACATCATGCATCTTTGAAAAGTAGCTGGTGCATTGAATAATCCAAAAGGCATGCGCCTATAGGCAAAAGTGCCATAGGGGCATGTAAAGGTAGTTTTTTCGTGATCCTCACTGGCGATCACTATTTGATTGTATCCAGAATAACCATCTAAAAAATAATAAAACGCCCTTCCCGCCAATCGTTCTAACATTTGATCGATAAAAGATAAAGGGAAATGGTCCTTGCGAGTTGCCTCATTCAACTTCCGGTAGTCTATGCAGACTCTCAATCCGGTGACTGGGCGCGTGGCAATTTCCTCCCCTTGTTCGTTCTGCGTAATGCACATCCCACCCCGCTTCGGAACAACCTGCACAGGACTGACCCATTTGCTATCAGAAATCGGGTATATAATACCGGCATCTAACAGCTTGATCACCTCCTTTCTTACCACTTCTTGCATGGGTGGGTTCAATCTTCGTTGGGGCTGGCGAGAAGCCTTGAAATTCTCCTTCATTAAAATCCTGTGCATACAAACAGAAGGGCTTATTCCTTTGATATCAGAAATGGTCCAACCGATTGCACGCACATAATTTTTAAGCACTCCCACCAAAGCGTTTTCCTGAGCTTGTGTCAACTTGGCTGACGCAATCACCTGTAATTTTTTATGTTCTGCGAGAAACGCATACTTAAGATATTCCGGTAAGATTTTTAGTTCAAGCTCTGGTGGGCATTCCACTGAAGGGAGTAATTTGCGAGAATTAGATGGGAGAAGATCAGTTTTACCTTCCGGATCCTGCATCAGTACAGGATCCGCCTCTTCTTGGTCGGCGTCATCATGGAAGTCTGTGCCGTCAAACTCCTCCAAATCCCGTGTTTCGGGATCGGCAAAGTGAACGGCTTTGCATCCTTTGTGCTCCACGCCAGCAGGTCTCAGTACCTGCTTTGATAGTTCATTCAGCATCATTTCATGATCAAATTCAGAGTCAAGCTCTCTCTCCTCACTCCTAACTATTACAGATTTTGATGAACAGAACCCGTCATCTGGGTATTTCTGTAACTGTGCCATGTCAAATGTAACTTCTTCCTCATCGACTCGCAGTGTTACTCGTCCAGCTTTTGCATCTATCAGTGCTCCGCCTGTTGCAAGGAATGGTCTCCCCAAGATCAATGGCATGTCCAGATCCTCCTCTATGTCTAGTATCACAAAATCAACTGGGAATAATATATTCCCAGTCTTCACTACGATGTCCTTGAGGATGCCGACAGGCTTCGTGATGGATCTGTCTGCCAATTGGAGTCTCATCTTGATTGGCTCGATATGTCCCAGCTTGAGGCGTTGCACCATTGCCAAAGGCATAACATTGATGCTAGAACCAAGATCACAGAGGCCCTTTCCTGCTTTGATTTTCCCGATTTGAATCGGCAGCGTGCAACAGCCTGGATCTTCTTGCTTTTTCGGGAGCTTGCGCTGGATGATAGCACTGCATGTATTATTAAGAACTACCAGTTCTTCCTGCTCAATTCTCCTTTTTCCTGAAACTAATTCTTTCAAAAATTTAGCGTATGCTGGCATTTCAGCTATCATTTCGATGAGAGGAATAGTTATTTCTACTTTTTGCAGCCTTTTCAGAAATTTTTCAAATTTAAGGTCCTGTTCTTGATTTTTAAGTCGGGCCGGGTATGGCACCCTTGGCATGAACTTTTTGTTATCAAATTGTTTTTGTGGTAAAGGGAAGGAAGTTGTACCTCCACCTGTACCCTTATCTGTTTCAGTCGTTTCAGGTGCAGCATCAGTCTGCAGATTGGCTGTCTCTTTTTCGGCTTCCTTTTCATTCTCCTCAATATCACTTTCCAGTTCATTTTCTTGTACCAGTTTCTCTTTGCCCCTGGGTCCCTCCAAAACTTTGCCAGACTTCAGTGTGATGGCCTTACACTGAGGATTTTTCTCAGCTGTGCTGGGTAAAGTTCCTTGGTCTCTTTTCTGCATTTCCTTGGCCATTTGTGTAACCTGCGTCTCCACATTCCGGATAGAGGACTGCAACTGAGTGTTGATTTCCTTTTGACTGGTAATGAAGTCAGTCATGAGGGTCTCTAATCTGGAAGGGGGTTTCTGCTGGTTCTGGTTCCAATTCTGGTTCTGACCTTGGTTTTGACCAAACTGATTCTGATTTGGGACAAACTGATTCTGTGGCTGCTGAAAGTTTTGGAAATTTTGGTTTTGAGGTGGCCTAGCTAGAATCTGAGGCTGAAAACCTGGGTTAAAATGTTGGGGCCTTGGTTGGTTGAACTGTTGGGGGCTGGGTCAACAGGTGGGAATTTAAAGCATTGTTGTTGGAATATGAAAGGTTCGGGTGCCGATTTTGGAATCCTCCTGCATAGTTATAGCTTTCATTCGCCACTTGCTGACAGGACTCAGTGGGATGCGGGCCTTGGCAAGTCCCGCAAACAGCTTCAGCATTTTGAGCCTGTGTAGAGCTCCCAGCTTCTTGATTCAAGGCCAAGACAGCCACTTGGTCTTTCAGTTTGTCCAGTTCAGATTTCCCTACTGTACCTACAGCACATAAACCACGAGGGGGAGGGGGATCAACATCATCAGTTAAAACAGATCTATTTACACTCATCGCTTTAATCTTGCCCCAGGCCTGATCCATTGGTATGTAGAGCAAATGTTGACCACCAGCAGCATCAAGCATGTATTTCCAGGATGGGGTCAAACCGCTGTAAAACTTCCTTAACTGCTCCCATTCATGGAAGCCATGTTGGGGGCACTTTCTGAGCAGGTTGAAGAATCATTCCTTGGCATCATACAGGGACTCATCTGGCTTCATTTTGAATTCCGCAATTTTGGAACGGCATTCATCCACCTTAGATTCCGGGAAGTATTTCGCTAGGAAGTTTCGGATCACTTCTTCCCAGGTGGACTTCTGATTAATTGGCAGCGATTTGTACCATGTTCGCACTTCACTAGTCAGAGAGAAGGGAAATAGTCTCAATCGAATAGTGTTAGCAGATACATTTTGATTCTTAATGGTGTCACATAGCTCCAAGAAAGTTTGCAAATGATCATGCGGATCTTCATGACTTGCCCCCGCAAACTGATTGCTTTGAACAAGATTGGTGAGTGCCGGCTTCAATTCGAAATTCCTGGCCAAGAATGGAGCTTGTCCAGGAATGTTCAAATATGGTTCTAGAATGGGCTGCATATAGTCAGCTGCGTCTGCCTGTTGATTGTTCCCCGGCCCTCCTTGGTATTGTTGTGGGTAAAAGTTCTGATTTGGATAGTAATTTCTGGGATCATTGAAATCGTTCGGGTTAGGATGATTCTGGTTTTGGTTAAACTGGGGGTTTGGAAATTGAGGATTCTGAAAATTTTGGTTGTTTGGTGGGTTTTGAGGGTTTGGATTGGGAGGAGGTGCCTCGAAGTGCTGCTGTTCAACGTTTGGTGGGTTCCCGCCTCCTTGTATGATCTGAGGAGGGGGATCATCCAAATCATCGTTATCAGCGTCTTCGGGGTCTTCCTCAATGTTGTGAAGTGGTGGATTGGGTGGAATGATTGGGGGAAGGTCAGGGTTGGCCATATCGGATATGTCGCTACTGGTGCTCGGTGAAAGTAGTGCCTGTCGCTCCCGTTCCCGTCTTCGTTTAGTCTCCGCCCTAAGACGTCGAGCTGTCTTTTCTATCTCTGCGTTGTACGGGATTTCGGCTGGCGTCTGCTTCCTCCTTTGCATAGAACAACGGCTTCAATACTGACGGTACCTGTACAATCCCCAGGTTAGAATTGGTTTTAAAGGTGAGTATTTATATGTATATGTATAAGCTAACTAGGAGCAATGAGGAATGTAATTCTCTAATAAAACGGCGCTGCATCCTCCCCGGCAACGGTGCCATGAAACTTTTGACAATTTTCCACACGAGTATTTTCGAAATGATAGAACCCCGGTCTTGATTTTATTTGATGAAAATCATTTATGAAGGCGGAGTTGGGATTAGGGATATATTTATAGGTTGTCACGTTTTTATTACTCGTGTTAAGAAACTGTGGCCCGAAAGCGCACGGTGTCAAAAATTGCAGCAATTTATAGTAGGACCGGATCGTTCACTGGAGGATGTGCGATAGAAGCAGGGCCCACGTCGTTTTACCAGATTTTCCATTCGTATTGCTCCAATTGGTTTGAAAAGTGATTAACATCTACAGACATGAACTTAAACTAAACTACAAAAGCATTTAAATCTATTCTACAAAGCTGATAAATTCTATTCTAGAAAGCAGGTAAAGTCATTCTAAGAATGCAATAAATACTGTCTATATAAGCAATGAAAAGTTACACTATGCTAGCTATGAAGCGGATTCACGGTTTAGACAGAAGGGACATGAAGAAAAGAATAAAATTTGGACAAGATGTAGATAAGACAGTATTAAACTTCCATTTTTATACACAGATCTTTGCTTGGGATAATCCTGTCGGATTGCTAATTCTCATGCTCTCAGTACTGCGTTCCCTTTAACAGACAGGTACTTACAGTATGAGTTTACGTGTTCTTAAGACCGCAAATTCTAAGATACCACAGATTTGTAACTGCCCCGGCCAGGGTATGTTATTTTATCTGTGGTGGATGAGCAACACCTGACAAATCATTTATTGACATACCAAGTACTACTATCATTCTCCCATGTCACACCCAAAGATTCTCATTAAGCCCTAAACTATCCCTTAACTATCAATCCTAGTAGCAGTTACACAACTCTCAATACAACCGAGTGACCTCTAGCGAAAGCATTTTAAAAGAAAGCGGTAAAGAAAGCATTTAAAATCCTATCACTCGGAGGTTTTGAAGGTCTGACCCTGGTAGTAAAAGACAGCTCCCCATCAGAATGAAGGAGTATGGATCAAGAATTCCCGGCTCTCGGTGAACTACTCGTGTGTTCACTTCCTTCCGGGTGGTTATGAGATACAAACTAATGAAATGAATTAATAAATTAGTTCATTCCGGATGCACTCATTCAGGACTCAAAAATAGGCTTTGGCAAAAGAGGATAGCAGTTGAAAGAAAACGCAACCCTATCTTAGAAAATAACCAAGGCCTGGGTGTTGTTCCTCCAAGATTATTTACTGCACTGTATTTGAGTCCAAGTGGACCCCATCTCGGTGTACTAAGTAATCTCGGATTTCCAACAAACAGCAATTCTGGAAAATAATGAATCTGAAAATCGTTCCCTAAACAGGTACTAGACTCTCAATTAAAACACAGATCTTTTCAGTCTAGACGAGACCTAATCGCTGACTCTGCTTCTAATTTCCCAAAATCAACCCTTGGTAGAATATGAATTAGTAAAAACTGAAGAATTTATCCCTTACTTAGATCCGGATTTTCTAAAGGAGTTTTTGTTGGAAATTTAATACACAGTATCTTGTTTAAATCTAGACTTCTATTGTCCAAGGGAAGGATCCCAAAATATTTTAGACCACAACAATACATAATAATAGCATGCATACGGATATATGGAAGTGTAAAATTAATTGACCCAAAATATAGAGGCGGGTCTAGACAGAAGGTGGGACACAATTATGAAGTGGTCCAAGGACCAAAGTAATGGCAGAATAATCGGGTGGACTGTAAACATCTACTGTCCAATTTCCCAATTACTCGGATGGAGCGAATTTAGACAGCTTAGATCCTACAATGGCAGTGTCAATGCCAGTTGGGCCTCCGCTGCCTGTGAATTCAGATAAAAACCTACATGCTTCCTTTCTGCAGTATTTATCAGTTACTGTTGACAGACATTAGCCGAGTTATACTGCAGATTGGAATTTGGGTTCGGAAATTAAGATAAATAAAATGAAACTGTATCTGGATAGGAGTCAGCTGAGCAGCTATTATAACCCCGGATGGGCGAACCGCCAAGGCTTCCACTGACTGCTATCCAGACCATGCAAAATAACATTTAGTAATTAATACCCAGAATACGAGCTAGTTATCCGTGAGGGAATACCCGCCAACATTAGTCTGATGTATTCTTTACTAATTGTTACACACATTACGCAAAAAACAAAATAAAATAGAATAAGATAAAGAGAGAAACTTGTATGAGAGACATTGGTTTCTCATGCAAGGTTATGGACGTAATCCATAATTGATGGCTTAAATAATCCCTCCTACCATAATTAATTACAGTCCGGATTATCTGTTTAAGACATCATGATTTTTTTATAAAAAAATGTTCTAATGGTAATTGAACAAAGATCCTTTAATCACAACAATTAGTGATATAATCATTGCTAATTATAATCATTAATCATTAATGACCAGAGGGTTCAATTAATTAATGATGAAAATGGAGAATGGAAAATCTGCATAAAGATGCTGATTACGACGCTAAACAGATGTTACGACACTATCCTAGAATAGCGTCGTGAGGGTAGCGTCGTCATGGGTTGGTGCAAGAGAGAAGGGGTATGTACGATGCTATACACTAAGCTACGGCGCTATACTAGGATAGCGTCGTAGGTGTAGCATCGTAGGTGGTTTGAGAAATAAGAAGTTTTTGGAAAAAGAAGAGATATTACGGCGCTAAACATTAAATGACGACGCTATCCTAGGATAGCGTCGTAAGGATAGTGTCGTAGGTGGGTTCTGTGAGAAAGAAGAATTTTGGGGACCTACGACTCTAAACAAAAATTACGACGCTATCTGAGGATAGCGTCGTTGGTTTAGCGCCGTAGGGCAAATTTTTGTTTAAGTTCTGGGCAGCTACGGCGCTAAACCTCACATACGACGCTACCCAAGGATAGCGCCGTAGGGCGGTTAGCGTCGTAGCTAGCCCAGAAACATGTTGTTGTTCGGGTAATGCAATCTCTGCGATTGCAAGCCCTATTTTCAAGTTCATGGTTCATCAATGCAATGACAGTAGTGAAATAAGATGAAAACAGTGAGCCAAAATGCATAAAAACATAACAAAACAAGCTAAAAGCATACACCCATGAACCACAAACCCAAATGAGGGTTTTCAACCATAAGAACATGCATAGGAACCCAAAAAGAAGAAGAAAACAGAAAACCCACATTGTAAAGGAGAATAAAGTGACCAAATGGTCATTACACCAAAAATAAAGCAAGAAAATCCATGGAATCATTTCCATTTCATGTTTTTGGGACACTTTCATGATTAACTTCCCATTTTATATCAAATGGTTTGATAATACCCATCATTTGGGTATTTCAAACCTAAATAAAAGTTTAACAAAACTGTAAATAAGGAAAACAGTGGCTATCCTAAACTGGAAGTCACAAAATAACACTAATCTAACAAAATACAAACTAAACTAAGCTAACTACATGCATAATGTAAATAATACAAGAAAATAAACCTAACTAACTAACCTAACTACACACTGCTCAAGAACTGCTCCTTGCCTTCAAGTTGGAATGTGGTGAAGTGACAAGACCAGGGAGTCAACACCTCTATATATAAGTGAGAAACCCTAGGCCCATGGGCCCCCAGGCCTTGAAATTTGAATTCTGGCAAGGCTTACGACGCTATAGGTGTATTACGGCGCTATCCTTGCTACGGCGCTATGGGTTTAGCGTCGTAGTCTTCCACTTCGAAGACTCTCTCTGTCTCTCAGTGAACAGCCTACGGCGCTATCCTTCTTTTACGGCGCTATCCTCCATTACGGCGCTATCCTCGCTTAGCGTCGTCCGCTCTTCTTCAGACTGTTTCCTTGATGTCTTCCTGCGGTGCTAGACCGAGCTACGACGCTACATGCATAGCGTCGTAGTCGTGTCTAGCGTCGTAATATCCTGTAAAATCAACTTTTTTGTGGGTTTTTCATTCCTTTTCCCATCTTTTTATTTCCTTTTTCTTTTCTTTTCTTTTTCTCATATTTTTGGATTTTTCTAACATAAATGTGTAATAAAATTACATATTTATGTATTTTTCACACAGCTCAATATTCTTACAGTTATGCATAAATCAGTCCAATTCAACTGCTTTCTTATTTGATATAAGACCGGAATGCGATCAAATGCCCGTTTCAGACACGGAAATGGATTGAAAATAATGGTCATTTCTGGCCATTATCAACTTTCCCCAAGGGGGGACGGTCCATTTAAAGTTTTAGAGAAAATAAATGATAATGCTTATAAGCTTGAATTACCTTTTGAATACGGAATTAATGCCACATTCAATGTTGCAGATCTCGTCCTGTTCGAGCATGACGAGGAAGAAGCTGATCGGTTGACGGGTCAACCTTCCCAAGGGGGTGGGGATGGCGTGGTAGCCAGATCGACTGCAACAATGATACCGGAGGGACCATGCTCCCGAAGCAGAGCTAAAAGATTCACAGACAAAATTGCCAGTCTTCTCAAAACCGCGGAGTTCCAAGCCGACATCAACAGAGAAGAGGGAAGCAGTCCGGAGGCATTAATTCTGATCCATCTTGAGGAAATTGGGGATCGCCCATACATGCCATGCATGGGCTCTCCAATTCTACATTAAAGAAGGAGTACAGTCAACGCCGCCGCCGGAGAGCCGCCGGAGAGTCGCCGGAACACCGCCGGAGCACCATCGGATGTCACCGGAGCTTGATCGGAGATTCACCGGAAGTTGGCCGGAACTTGGCCGGAGTTTGGTCGGCGCCGCCGCCGTCGCCGGCTGAAGACCAGTCAACGATTGGATGTGTTGGAACTGTTGTTTTGTTGAATTCCAGTTTAAACATTGGCATGTAATAAATTTGAACAACTATGGTGGGCCCAGCGTAGACTTGTTGAGATTCAAGGTTTACGACGCTACACCCTTCGTCGCTATACCTACGACGCTGGGCCATCTATGACGCTGAACCCTCTACGATGCTAAGGAACTATGACGCTATCTTCTACGACGCTGAACCTCTCTAGCGTCGTCCACTCTCCAGAACATCACCAGGTTCCTACGATGCCATACCCTGCGACACAGTACTCGTCTAGCGTCGTACCATAGTGTAGCGTCGTAACAGTGGCCGATCACCATTTTTATGCTTTTCTAGGGTTTTCATGTATTGTTTCGTCCTATTTTGCCCTTGTAAGTGTGAGGCCTATATATATGGCCTCCCACACCTTGTTGAATATTAATCTTGAGAACACTTTCTCTTATTTTATTGCAAAAGATCACATTGTCTCAAACCAAGTTTGAACAATACCCCTTTGAGTGTTTATTGTGAAACCCTCACCATTTTGGAATTGAAGCATCCAAAAATGGTCACTAATAAAGGTTATTGGATGGTTGGCTTGAGTTGAGGACAAAGTCTTCATACCTTGTTTAGCTTCTCCCAACTCCCTTTAATTGTGATTGCTTCCATATCTCTTTGTGTTTTTCCTTGTTCTTATTTTGGCTTCATTTTTCCCCTATTGGCACCACGTGTCCATAGGCAACACCCCAAACAATATTGTGTCCGACTACGGTCCATTCGTGGCAGGAGAGTTCTTAGAATGTCCCTCAATAGGCTTAACAAAGGCTATGAAACAGTGACCTGGTGAAGACGCATCCTCAATGGCTGCTTCCAGCTCTTGCTTCGTGAATAACAAGCATCGTTCAGAGCCTGCAAGTAATAAGGGAGATTGATTAGAATTATCAGAATTAATTACAATCCCTTTACCTTTTTGCTTTTTTTTTGAACTCTTCTTCTTCTTTCCGGATGTTTTCCATTAGATTGCGATGATCAATCTTGACAGTCTTCGGGGGTAGTGACTTCATCAATATTCGGCTCTGTCCGTCTCGGAATGAGAGATCATTTTCTTTGCCGCGGTATATAGCCCTCTTATCATACATCCATGGTCGGCCTAGTAAAATGTGACATGCCGTCATGGGAACTACATCACAGAGAATTTCTTCTGAATAGGGTCCAATGGTGACCGGTACCCTTGCCTGCTTGGCTACTTTTGTAGTTCCACTCTCGCTCATCCAGTGGAGTTGATATGGCTTGGCATGATCTTGCATAGGTATTCCTAACCTGCGCACAGTATAGAGACTTACAGCATTAACACAGCTACCATTATCTACAATTAATGAGGCAACATTGTCTTTAAGTTTACAATGGTAGTGGAAAAGATTTTCCCTTTGTTCAGGTGCTTTGCTGGTGGACTCTTCGACTTTATCTGCATTCAGTGCTCTCATTACTATGAAGTTCGTCACATACTCCTCATCATTTCCTTCCAAGACTACACGGCTCAGATCGCCTTCGTCTGGATATTGATCATCGTCATCAACATTTGGCTCCTCATGCTCAGCTTCTTCATCCTCGTTATCAGAATCAACTTCTCTCCAAATTCCTGATTCGATCATGACCATTCGCCGTTCTCTCTTCGGGCAATCTTGGGAATAATGACCCTTTTGTCCACATTTAAAACAGGTGACGTCCTTGATGTCCTTCCTGGGCTTATCTCGATCGTCTTTCCTGTATCTGTTGGGATCCTTGAAGTTTTTACCCATGTCAAATGTTCTGGGCCGGTTGGGCCTGTCATCTTTCTGTGAATTGGGCTTCCCATATTTGTCAGTTGGCTTAGAAGGCTAGTCGTTGGATCTGGTTGTCCAATATTTGGTACTGTTGGAGATGATAGTCGATTTGACGGGTCTGTCCCTCAGTTGACGGTCAATCTCAACTGCAAGCTGAACCAGATGTTCGAGCCCAGTGTACTCTCTTAGCTTGATTTCTGCGAGTACTTCCCTTCTCAATCCTCTCTTGAAACGTGCCATCAGTAGCGGTTCATCCTCATTCATCTGTGCTCTCATCATGAGGCGTTCCAGTTCTTTGTAGTACTCATCGGCAGTCCTGTTGCCCTGCACACAGAAATTAACTTTCAGATATAGCTCATCGAAGTAACTACTTGGAACAAACCTCTTTTCCATAGCATGTATCAATTGAGCCCAGGTGGCAATGGCTGGCAGCCCCAATCTTTGAGTGTCACGCTGCAACTTCTGCCACCATTGTAGCGCATAATCTTTAAATTCACATACGGCAAGCTGGATCTTCGTGAATTCATTATATTGTTGACAGTCATATATTAACTCAATGGACTGTCTCCAATCAATAAATTCTTCCGGATCACTTGTTCCTTTGAACACCGGTATGGTGAATTTAATGCCTCGTAGATCAGCTTCCATTCTGTTCTTCTCGACAGGCATCTGCCCTCCATGCTCATAATTGTCCTCAGGTAGACCCTCGAGCACTGGGTCTAAATTCAACCTTTGTCGCGGTGGTTGATGCACTGGAGGTCTAGGAATAGCTGCGGATGGAGCCGGTTGTGGAGGTGGAGGTACTTGGAACTGAACATTTGTTGGTACTGGAGGTCGAGGTGGAGTCGGTACTGGAGCCCGATTGCCTCGTGGACCTTGCCGTCTGTCATAGGTTCCAAAATGTAACCCTTGCTCCTCTATAGCGGTC
The DNA here is from genome assembly GCA_030278955.1 of Hygrophila difformis. Classification (NCBI taxonomy): domain Eukaryota; kingdom Viridiplantae; phylum Streptophyta; class Magnoliopsida; order Lamiales; family Acanthaceae; genus Hygrophila; species Hygrophila difformis. The sequence goes on along the minus strand of JAOANR010000005.1, from coordinate 28,748,433 downwards.
TCAGCTTCCTCTATGTCTGATCGATTCACTCCGCTTGTACTTCCTGGGGTGTTGGTCTGTGGTGAAGGTGTAGGCTGGAAAGCCTCTTCGATCCTTCGATCCACATGTTGCATAACCTGTGACTGAAGTGCTTCTCTCCATAAAGTATCTCCCCGTTGCACATCAGTGGCAAGAGTATCCAAGCGCTGAGTGATCTCAATGACTCGAGTAGCATTGTCGGCTATGTCCTTGCGCATTGGATCTAGATCAGTCCTTCGAGCGGTGGTCTCTTCCAGTGCTTGGATGGCGGCTAAGATTTGGTCAAATCGTTGATCACTATTGTTTGCCATGTCAGATCAGGAAACAAGAAAACTAGATATATGTATAAGAAGGTTAGAGAAAATAGACAGAAAATTTGTAGAGTGATCTCACAAAATGTGTATCTCTCACTGGGTCCACTTCTCCACCAGTTGGTGCTGACAAGCTGAAATGTGCTCAAACGTATAGATCAACCAACTATCAGAGGTGAGAAAACAGATACGGACGCACAGTGCAAGAAACAGAATGCACAGTTCGACTCTATCAAATAAATGGCACTGAGTTGTGCGTGAAGTGATCAATCTGAATTAAAAGCAGTTTATGGCGTTAATCAGCTATGCAGCAAATATCCGGACTCCTCGCAATTTAGAAGTGTAAAGTAAAAACCTCACAAATATAAACGCTCGGAATAAAAATATCTGCCTCACTCACACAGCCCCAATAGCAACAATTACCAAGCTGATAAAACAACTGGTAAAAATTATTGTCGAGGAACTCCACTATCTGTAATTACAGACAGAGCTTCAACTCTGGTGGTTTGTAAAATAAATCAGCGGAACAGTGCAAGCACTTATTCCTCGGAGAATTCCACTGTCTAGTGCGAACACTGACGGAACTTCAATCCGATAGATTGTTCGTGATTTACTTTAGTGAAACCGTACAGTAAAATAATAACAGTCCAATAATTACAGTCCAAATGTTTACAGTCCGAATTACAAATATTGCAATACAATGAATATCTTGGAAACACTGTAATGGACACGTGGCAGCCTCTGATTGGACGCTGAAATTCTGAAAATTTTTGGCACAGGTACAACGCTAGACGAGTGTTCGTCGGAATCCTCTTTGGCATCGTACTAGCTTGCGTAGCGTCGTAGGCTGAATTTGGCCTTCTTTTATTTTCTGCCTTTTTCTGAAAAATTATGACGCTATACTCGAGTTCGTCGAGAGACTTGGATAGCGTCGTAGTTGCTTGTCGACGTAGGTTTTAGCGTCGTCCTCAGATTCGGACTTGTGATCTTGTTCGACTCTTCGTCGGAATGATGTTGGGGTACGATGCTATCCTTGGGATAGGGTCGTAGTTGTATAGCGTCGTAGACGCCTGAGAAGTGTTGCCTTAGTCTATGCGACTGAAGGTGGTGTAGCGTCGTACCGCGTATAGCGTCGTACGACACTATAGCGTCGTAGTACTGAAGAAAACTTGTGCTCCAATTAACTTGTTGGGACACTTGTCGACTCCAGATTCCTCCAACACTAAACCCACTAAACCCTAGACCCAATAAGATCAAAACACACAATCCCCCAAGAACACGTATGAACAATATGAAGATCACCCAATATTCAAAAAAAATTCCCAAAACACTCGGATGCACTCGAAAATGGATATATGCTCATATAATACCGATTAAAACCTGAAAACTGCCACGGATCTAACTTCCCAATGTCAATCGGATTAAACAATAAGGTAAAAGGATAATGAAGCTACCAATGAGAAAGTCGATTTTGGAATGACCCTCTAGAGACCCATCCCCTCCATGTTCTTCATTAATGGTTGACTTCACTCCGGAATTGCTTCGGGATTCCGACGTCATGCACCTACCTCAAGTCTAGACACGAAATTGATTTGAGCCTTGGGCTCGATTGAGGGTTTTCGGTTCCCACAAACTCTAGATGGCCTTTGAGATAAAATGAAGCATAAAGCATTCAATATTTCATAATGTTCAAAGGTGAATGACAAGTGTTGGGAAAAGGCCTATTTATAGGCTCCCAAGTTTACAAGGAATTAAACTACTAACAAAGACAATTAAACAACCCTAATATAATAAACAAGTGTTGAAAATGCCAAATTGTGTCTTGAGACAAAATCCTTGGCGTGAGGCACAAATTGGAGAGGCTAGCGATAGGAAGCAAAATGAGGGAATGTATTTCAGGAATTCCGCAGCAGGGGACGGGAGCACAGGTCCCGAAGGAGGAGTTTGAAGATTGGTAAGCTGGATGGACCACAGCTCCTGGGACCTCTGAACTCAAAGAAAGGCAAATGACATTTGATATTTTGAGACTTCCTGTCCCGAACACTTCCAGTCGCAAAGCATCCCAGAGGTCTGTCCGGCGACTCGCAACACAACAAGACTCTCGCGACACAGCAAGAACCTTCGTGACATGGCAACCTCTCGCGCCATGGAGGAGGGGGCTCTCGACACGGACGCGGATGTGAAGGAGGTGACCGGAGGTGGCCCGGAGGGAAAGTAGGAGGGCTGGAATGGCCGGAGACGATGAGGACAGAGGCGGAAAGAGCTCTGGCCGGACTTGATAATTTACGGCGGCACGACGGAGTTTTCTTCATCGGCGGAGCTTCGGTTTTCGGGGGCTCGCCGGAGATGATGAAAAGGTGACCGGAGGAACGGTCGTGCCGTGTTGGTGGCTCGGGGAAGATGAGGATGCCTCTGGAGATGGTGACGGCTCTTCGGAGTGACGACAATAAAACTGGGGTTTCCTTCTCAAGCGATAAAGGTAGCCGGCGTCGATGAACAGCAAGGCGGCCATGGTTGACTAACTTGGAGATGCTGGTCGGAGCGGCAGCTTGGCGGGGTTGTAGAGGAGGACCCGCTGTTGAGGCTTGCCTTTGGTCGGAGCTTTGCTCGCCGAAGAGGAACTTGGTCGGAGACGAAGAGAGGACCATCGGAGGTGCGGGCGGCGTTGACGAGGGTTGTCCGGAGCTGTGGGATGGTGGCTGAGCTCGTCGGAGAGACGTCGACGTCAGGGAGCCGACGGCTTGGTGTGGCAGTCCGGCAAGGGTCTCGTCGGGGAGGGAGAGTGTCCATTGGGGAAGAAGAATACTAACGCAAGACTGTGCTGCGTTCACCTTCTTTGTGTCATGTTTCCTAACGCAAGATCGTCCCGCGTGAGGCCTGGTTGGGCCTTTAAACATAACGCAAGTTGGTCCTGCGGGCTGCGCTGCTGGGCCGCATTTTCTTTGTTGGGCTTTTAATTCTTTTGGGCCAATGCTTCTTTTTCTTGCTCTAATTAATCCAAGCCCAAATAATTCTGGGTTCGGATTATCGGATTGGTTGATCCGGGCATCCATGCCACTATATGCTATATTTGTTTAGCTGCTCATAATTGGTTAATCAGATAATCACTGTAGGTTTGCATTCAGCCTTGTACTAGCTATTCTAAGTTAGCTGGCCACTAATTTAGGATGGTTAGTACGGCGGTAATGCTTGCGAAAAATCAGGTTTGAATTTTCGGGGCGTTACAGAGTTGTATCAGAGCCTGGGTGCTCTTATATCTAGTTAAGATTTGTATAGACATAGGTGGTGAGCAGTGGGGGAATGCATATAGTGTAGGACTGCATTGTGCTTATTTATGCTTTTGTTATTGCGCTTACGGGGTTAAGTCACAGTTCTGGGAAAACTGTGGAAAAACAATGGTACTCCAGTTGGGATCCTTGTTCATCACAGTCATTGAGGGCTGTGAAATGCTTTAATGTTATTATTATTATCTTGTGATTGTGTTTTTGTACGCTGGAGATTTATGCTAACATTATTTATATGTTACTGATGGGTATATTTACTTGCTCATTCAATGTCGTTACCCTACTTTAGAGGAACCATTCTTTTGGTGAGCTATGCTGCAATTGTTTTGTTTGACTGTGGAGCCTTATGTTCATTTGTGACTCTAAATTTCATACACTAGCATCGAGTCGGTCGTTAATGTCCAACCAAAGTTCGTTGTCTCTGTCTTGGGCGATAATTTGTTGTATTCATGACTTGAGGAAAGATGCAGTGTAAGGCATAGAAGGTCGTGAGATCACGGTGGATCTGTGATTTTGGCTTGGCAGAATTCAATAAGTATGTGGGTTTATATTTATAAAGTGGGTAGCTCGGTTGACACGTAGTATGATGATGATGATGATGCGTATTACATTGAGTTGGCTATGAATCCATCACAGTGGGGTGATAAACTATCTTTTATGTGTCTAACGTTTTTGTTCTGCTACGCTATTTCGAGGACGAAATAATCCTAAGGGGAGAGGATGTAATGACCCAGCCCATCCCAAACTTAGCCCAATGAAGGCCCTTGAACTAATAGCCAACCCATAACCTCATTTTCCCTAACCTTCTTTTTGCTGGCTGTCGTGTTTTTTTGGAAGCAAGGAATAACACAAATTTGGGTATGGTGGAGAACGGTAGATTCGATCGAAGGAGGAGGAAGAAGATAACAAGAACTCAGTAGTTCTTCGATCTACTCAAGGCAAGGGAGTTTATGTGTATTTTAATTTCAATTGTGTTGGGTTTCTTTCTTCTTCCTCTTTTTTTTCTTTTTCTTCCCTATTTCCTTCCCTTTCTTCGATGGAATCGAGAGCAGCCGAGCAGCGGCTTCTTCGCCCCATCTGATGGCGGCACAGCAGGGCAAGAGAGAGCTGGAGGTCGCGCCTCCAATGGTGGAACCACCACAGCGCGTGATGGCGCTGTGGTGAGCAGCGCAGCCTGCTGCCAGACACAACGGCTACGTCGTTGCTGTCGATGGTATCGGGCGATGGTGGTGGTGGCTATCGGAGATGGTTAGAGGTTGAGATGATGGTTGGCAGCCGTGGTGGTGTTATTTCTTTGATTGGTGTTCTTTGATTATTGTTATTTTCCTTGTCTAATATAACTGATGGGGTCTGTTCAATTCCTCTTTAATTTGAATGGGCTCGTTAGTTGTTGGGTTGTGAAATTAAGTTGTTGAATAGTTGGGGGTTTGTTTGACTCCTTATTCGGATATTGAATTGGTTGAGTTATTCTTGAAAATGGAACTTGAAATTGGAAGTTGTGGCTTAGGAATTGAAATTGGAAGTATAGTAGGTGTGATTTGAAGAAGATGAATTGTTGGGGAGTTGATATCTTGGTAATGAATATATTGAGAACTCTTGATTGTGGTGTTGCTTGATAATTGAGACAATTATGGATTGTTGAGATTTATATTAGTTGGGAATTCATGAATAGCTAAGCTTAGTCATTTGAATTAACTAATGAGATTAATTGTTGAATCGTTGGATAATTGTGAAATTGTTGGAATTGAATATATGTGCATCAGTGAATACTCCTGGATTTTGTTAATTTAATGGGTGTATGGAGGTTTTGATTAATTGTTGATTTAATTGGTGAATTATTTGCGCAATTGGGATTTTGGTTAGGATAATGTTTGAATACCAAATTGAGTAACATGAGTTGGACTGAATTTATTCAGACTTGATTGAGGGTTGTGAATTATTGAAAATTAGGTGTTTGAGAATTCTTGAGTGTATTGCACATGTTGGTGAATTGTGAGAATTGATTAACTATATATGATATTGTGTATTGGTTCCTAAATATTAAGTAGTTGTTTAAACTTAGTAAATATTGGAATTTGATGCTAGTAAGTATATGTGTTTTAGATTGAATTGAGAAATATATTTGTTCATGGATAAATTTATTGGTGGTTGTATAATTGAGCATTCGTTGAGCATCAATTATATGTGGAGTTGGGTTATAGTTTAGTTAATTGAATATTTTAGGTTGTTAATTGTTGGGTCTTGGGTGATAACGGTGAATAAAAGAACTCATTCGTTAGATTATTTTTGGTATTGGTTTCGTTGATTATTGAAAAAACTATTGAACAACTTGGACAAATATGTTTGTTGTAAATTCTTTTCGAATAGAGTTGGAGTTGCTAAACTGTGGGTTTTTACTTATTTGATTTATGTGTAGTGTTGCTTGAAATCCTGAGCATATTCTCTATGTCACTGTTAGGAGGAGAACAACACTTTTAAGTTTTTCATTATTTAGCTAAGAGTTTGCAGTCGGGGTAATTTTGAAGAGCCATTGCTGGGCTATGTAAATTATTAAGTTTGTTTCTAATGGAAAGGGAAGTATTTGAGGTTACTACTATATCTCTATAAGATGAAAGTTCATGTTTGTATATATATTCTCTCTCATACTAATTGTTGAGGTGAAAATGACTTATAAGTCAGAGGCAGAAGCTCACTATAATTGAAGCTATTAACATCTAGTCTAATAATTACCTATACCCTGTCAGAAGTTATCTAAATTCTCATTTCTTGGCCTGTACGTGTACACTACTCCTATTACACATTATCATTTTTATTTCTCTATTTTTAAATTGCTAAAATGTGTGTCTGGATACTTTGATTAGATTTATTTTGTTTGATGCCATCTATTTGCTTCATAGTTAATTTTGGTGATATCCTTGAGGGTATCTTATTTATCTATATGTCATATATGAGAATGATGTGATAATGCTCAATTGAACGATATATAAGAAACATTAATTCTAATTGTTAGTTTGTGCCTATGTTAACAGTGAGTTGACTATTATGATTAATAAGTGAGCCATGTTATATTTTTATTGGGAATAAAGGTATTGATATTTGAGACTTTCTTATGTGGATTACGAACGGCTCATGTTATAATTGTTGAATAACAATTTAGCTTAGAGGGCTACGAGCTACGATTGTACTATTGAGAAATATGCGAACCTAGTGATTAGGTGCTTGAACATCTTGGTATTGTCATATGCATGTTATTGCATTGGAATTGACGGATATGCAACCCAATGGGGTGATATGATGCTTATGATTTATCGGGCAGCCTTCACAGGTGTTGTTGAGTCCCGATGGCTCTTCGGGTTGTGATTATTGGTTGTGATGCCTGTTGACCCTTTGGGGTGGATTGTTGGTTGTTATGCCTGTTGGCCCATTTGGGGTGGATGATTTGGGCTGTGATGCCTGTATTCAGCTACGGCTGGCGCGATTGCGGATCCCTGTGGGGATGGTGTATGTTACCCTTTAACGGGTTGGAGTTGATGATATCCTCACCCGTGGGTTCATACCGCCCGGGTTCTTAGGTTGCCGGCGAGGCATATTCATCTGCATTTGCATATAGGATAGATAGGTGTATGTTAGGCCATGCATCATATGCATCACTTTATTTATCTGTTGTTTGTATGTTGTGGTTGAAGCACCGGTATGGGACGATGTGATGATTTATTTATATTCTTTATTCTCTTTGTATGTTGTGCTTAAAGCACTTGTATGAGACGATGACGTGGAAGTCAGATCCGACCCGACCCATTTTTCCTACAATTGGGGAAAGCCCATACATGCTATGCATGGGCCCTCCAATTTTATCCGAGAATGACGAAAGTACAGCCGCCGCCGCCACCGGAAGAGTCGCCGGAGACTGATCGGAGAAGCCGCTGGGAGCATCACCGGAAGTTGATCGGAGCTCGCCGGAGTTTGGCCGAAATCTGGCCGGAAAAGTCGCCGGTGCCGCCGTCGACCACCAGTCGGAGAATGGTCACTAGCCGGAAGTGGATAGACTGTTATTTTGTTTAATTTAGTTTATTTCAGCTTTCAACAAGGCATGTAATAATTTGACCAAGTATGGTGGGCCCAGGGTAGACTTGTTGAATTTCAAGGGGGTACGACGCTAGACCCCTACGACGCCGAGCTTGCTACGACGACGAACCCTTCTACGACGCCAACCGCCTACGACGCTATCCACCTACGACGCCAACCGCCTACGACATTATCCACCTACGACGCCAACCCTCTACGTCGTTAAGGTTCCACGCCGTCAACATGTGTAGCGTCGTAGTTCTTCCCGAAGCCATTCTGTGAGTACGACGCTAAACGATTTCTACGTCGCCAGCTTAGTATAGCGTCGTAATTCCAGTGTAGCGTCGTAACCGTTGTCCGGATGCCATTTTTAGGGTTTTGCTTACTTTTTATGTATTTTTCCTTTCCTATTTTGCCATTATGTATTGAGGCCTATATATATGCCCTCCTCTCCACTTTGTAAGGGAAGACCTTGATGAATTTATGAAATATTAAGCTTTAAGCTTTCTCTCTTGGTGTGATACCAAAATTAGTTGTTAGAGTGATTCCACAACACTCCTCTTGGGTGATTCTTGAGGGGATATTTTGTATGACTCAAAATATCCAAACCCGTGAGTTGAGTGATTCTCTCACATGTTCTTGGTGTGAAGCCTTGGACAAAATCATCAATTTGAGATTGAAGCTCTCCAATTGTGTAACCAAAATCTTAGGTTTGAGGACTTTGTGTGACTCCAAGTTTAGCTTATCTTTGGTTTTGGTAAAGTTTCCTTATCTTTTATTTTCTTGTTTTAATCCCCATTTGACACCACGTGTCATTTGGCAATATCCCATATCATTATATCTAAACAAGACCATGCCCAATTTTCTTCATCTTCTTTTCTTCTTCCTTTTTCCATACAAGTAATTGCATAACTTTGATCTTGGGTTTTGAGAGAGATCCGTGTCATTTTGGTATCAGAGCTTCAAGTTAGCATTACTTGTTCTTCATCCACTCAAAAATCGAAAAACTCACCAAAAAAAAAATAGTGGACAGCTTGCTGTTCCGAATTTCTGGAATTTTTCTGTTAGGATTTTGGACATTCTGAACTCATATTTGGACTCATTGGACTGTTTACATAAAGATTGATATAAAGAACTCCTAATTTGGCCAAGAAATGAGTAAGATATGAAGATTTGAAGTTTCTTGGTGTTCTTGAGCCAAAAACCGAAAATTCTTCACTTTTTGCTTCCAAATCCGAAAAATCTGCTGTTTTTGCTGTCTAATCTGTCCCAAAATCATAATATGGATGTTGTGAATGTGTATTTGAGTTTGTTGGCTTAATCTATGCATAAACATTGATAATCCGTGAGTGATTTGGTTGGGATAATATTAGAGTTTGTTCATATTGTTCTTGGGGATCTTCAAATCTTCAAGTGTGTTCATAAGATCTTCAATAAGTTCATCAAGTGTTCTTGGGGCTGAATATTTTGATCCAAAAGAGGGCAAATTCGTTAGTGTTGTGGACAAAACAAGGGGACAAGAAAGTGAGAAGGGTACAAGGGTACAACTTTTTGCTTTTTGGGGTTTTTGGGGAATTAAATGCAAGTGTACCATTAAAGCATAAATGTTGGGAGACTACTAGTTAGTCATTGTCAAGCATATTCCTAAGTCAAAATACCCACATTTGCGATATATTTTATCTGTTAATCCCAAAAATCAGTCCCTCCCATCGCACTACTTTCAGATCCGAAAATTTCAGATACAGTGGGTACACATTTAACTGGCACAATTGTTCCTCTGATTAATTTCAAGAACACAGAGTTGAAGTTCCGTCTGAGATAAAGACAGTGGAATTCCTCTCTAAAATTGTGAACCCAGTTATTGATACCACTAGTTTTTTTATTCCTCTGGGTTGTATGAATTCTGCTTTTTGTCCTTCCGGGTTTATTGTGAGGATACGGATTAATTAATTGTGATTGCTTGATTAAAACTTCAAACTTGATAATCATTGCATTGCATCACATATTAATTTTAGTGTGCCATTTTTCATTGAGTCGAGTAATTCCAAACTGCTTCTTGGATTACGCGTACATCAACTCGAGCACCAATCCTCATTCCTATTTTGGTTGGACATATTTGTTGAAGCATTCTAACTCATTGTGATTTAATCCAAGGTTGATTACCATACTTGTGAGATTAGTAAGGAATATCTGAGTGACGAGTGCACCCAAAAATATATCCCTTGATTATTTTTGCACTAATCATTTATAGATATATCTTCCTAGTGTTTTAATTGCAGGTAAATCACAATGACGCAATCTACTGAGAATGCTTTGCAATCGCTACAAGCCATGATCCAAAAATTGGATGCCCGATTTGATAATCAAGAAAAGGTGATGGAAAGATCTTTTGCTGAAGTGGGCAAGAAAATTTTGGTTTTAGAGGAGCGAATCAAAAAGCAAGCAGACAGCGTGAGTCGCCAAGTGATTAATAAAATGGATGATCAGATTAAGGAAAAGCTGGATGAGCGAATCATCACTTGGTAGACGATTTTGAGGACAAGTTGACCATGCGGGCCCAAGCCATTGAGTCGCATGTTTTGAGAAGGGTAGAGCTTAAATTGCAAGAAGAGTTCGACGAAAGAACTCCACCACCCGTCACCACATCGGCCGCGATTCAACTTAGTCCGAAGTCGAATCAAAGTCGACAGAGCTCACGCCATGAGAAGAATTATTGGGAGGATGAGTTCGCGTCTGAGGCGGACAAATCTGATCGAGTGGAACTTCTGTTCGACCGTAGGCAAGGACCGCCTAGGCGACCCCCAATGCGAGTTGGAAGACCACCATTACATCCCCCATTAAGAGACAGAATTCCAAGGAATCGGCATGATCGACCTCCGAGGGACGAATCTATTGAAGTAAGTGAAAGAGAATATAGGAATCGGAGAGAAGACCGATACGAGATGCATGATCGAGGGGATCGGGTAGATAATGATTTGAAGGGCATCAAGTTTAATATTCCAGTGTTTAAGGGATCTCATGACCCGCAAGAGTACATCGATTGGAAGGACTCCATCGAATTGATTTTCGATTGCCACCGATATTCTGAAGAAAAGAAAGTCCAGATAGCAGTTTGCGAATTCAAGGACCACGCACTTGTGTGGTGGCAGAAGACAATTAAGGACATACAACAGCGGGGTTTTGAACCAATCAACACTTGGATCAGGTTAATGCAAGTCATGGATGCACGATTCTTACCTGTCAATTATCTGAATGAACTGCATGCGAAGTTGCAATCCTTGGTGCAAGGGAATAAATCCATTGAGGATTATTTCAAGGAAATGGAAATTCTGATGATCCGCACCAACACTGAGGAGAATGAGAGCGCAACCACATCTCGGTTCGTGAATGGACTTCGAAGAGAGATATTTGATGAGGTAGATGTCATGGGCTATGATGATTTAAAGGACTTAGTTCGAAAGGCCACAAGGATTGAAGCCCGACATAAGAGAAACAGGACCTCCCGTACCTCGTTCAAAACTGAAACCTCCCGCCGATGGAGTGATGAGATAGTGTACGAGCCAGAAAAGGAACATGATAAGAGAAGGCCCAAGCCTTTTGAAATTGGCAAACAATTCAAAGAGTTCCAACCTGCTAAACCTGTCGGACAAAAGGGCACTGCCGACAAACCTAAAAATAGGGAAGTAACTTGTTTCAAATGTAATAGAAAAGGTCACTATGCTTATGAATGTATATTTGAACACAGGGCAGCTATTTTGGAGTCTGGAAATATCAAGATCCTTGAATTTGATGCTGAAGAATGAAAAAGAAAATTCTGGAGAAGAGCGGTACGATGAAGAAGTGATCGCTGACGAAGGGACACTGTGCAATTTGGTGATAATGCGATCACTGCAAAGAAAAGTGATGAGTCTGAGTCATCACAAAGAGAAAATTTATTGTACTGTCACTGCGACATTTTGGGAAACATTTCATCTGTAATAATTGACTGTGGTAGTTGTGCGAATATTGTAAACGCCTATGTAATCCGCAAGCTAGGGATCGCCACTGAAGAGCACCCAAAGCCCTACAAGCTGAGTTGGATGGATGGGAAAGAACAGATGCCAGTCAATCGGCAGGCAAAGATCCCCATCGCAATGGGCACCTATACCGACACGATCACATGTGACGTGGTTCCGATGACTGCTTGCCACCTCCTACTTGGACGACCATGGATGTACGATCTTGATGTCAATTATAATGGTCGCACCAATTCTGTTTCTTTCATCCGCCATGGAAAGAAATATCGTATCAAACCTCTGCCTGAGCACATCATACAGAAAGATCAACAACTGTTGAAAAATAATATGAAGAGGGACGAGGTTGATAGGCAAGCTGAGCTAAAACTGAAAAAGGGCGAAGCAAAAGGAAAAGCGGTATTACTGGCCGAAGCTGATAAGAGCAAAGAATTGACACCAACAGGTTACTGTCTTCTGACTGTTCCTAAAAATGACTTAATTCCTATACGAAAAGTCAATTCTGCACCTCATGACATTATTTCATGTGAGAGTGAACCTGTGGTCCCGGATCGAGCTAAGGAAATAAAAGGAAGGCAATGGGGAAGGACCTCTCAGCTAGCTTTGGAGTCCAAAGCTTTTCGAGTGGGAGGGTATGACGTGGAAGTCAGATCTGACCCGACCCATTTTTCCTACAATTGGGGAAAGCCCATACATGCTATGCATGGGCCCTCCAATTTTATCCGAGAATGACGAAAGTACAGCCACCGCCGCCGCCACCGGAAGAGTCGCCGGAGACTGATCGGAGAAGCCGCTGGGAGCATCACCGGAAGTTGATCGGAGCTCGCCGGAGTTTGGCCGGAATCTGGCCGGAAAAGTCATCGGTGCCGCCGTCGACCACCAGTCGGAGAATGGTCACTGGCCGGAAGTGGATAGACTGTTATTTTGTTTAATTTAGTTTATTTCAGCTTTCAACAAGGCATGTAATAATTTGAACAACTATGGTGGGCCCAGGGTAGACTTGTTGAATTTCAAGGGGGTACGACGCTAGACCCCTACGACGCCAAGCTTGCTACGACGACGAACCCTTCTACGACGCCAACCGCCTACGACGCTATCCACCTACGACGCCAACCGCCTACGACGTTATCCACCTACGACGCCAACCCTCTATGTCGATAAAGGTTCCACGCCGTCAACATGTGTAGCGTCGTAGTTCTTCCCGAAGCCATTCTGTGAGTACCACGCTAAACGAGTTCTACGTCGCCAGCTTAGTATAGCGTCGTAACCGTTGTCCGGATGCCATTTTTAGGGTTTTGCTTACTTTTTATGTATTTTTCCTTTCCTATTTTGCCCTTATGTATGGAGGCCTATATATATGTCCTCCTCTCCACTTTGTAAGGGAAGACCTTGATGAATTTATGAAATATTAAGCTTTAAGCTTTCTCTCTTGGTGTGATACCAAAATTAGTTGTTGGAGTGATTCCACAACACTCCTCTTGAGTGATTCTTGAGGGGATATTTTGTGTGACTCAAAATATCCAAACCCGTGAGTTGAGTGATTCTTCTCACATGTTCTTGGTGTGAAGCCTTGGACAAAATCATCAATTTGAGATTGAAGCTCTCCAATTGTGTAACCAAAATCTTAGGTTTGAGGACTTGGTGTGACTCCAAGTTTAGCTTATCTTTGGTTTTGGTAAAGCTTCCTTATCTTTTATTTTCTTGTTTTAATCCCCATTTGACACCACGTGTCATTTGGCAATATCCCATATCATTATATCTAAACAAGACCATGCCCAATTTTCTTCGTCTTCTTTTCTTCTTCCTTTTTCCATACAAGTAATTGCATAACTTTGATCTTGGGTTTTGAGAGAGATCCGTGTCAGACGATGTGATAATTTATTTATATGCTCTATTTGCTTGTTATATTATTTATTTGTCTTCCCCTTATTTTCCCTGCACATATTTCCCTTGCTCAGTACGTTGTACTGACTCCCTTTGTTTGTCTGTTTTGTAGATTCTTGGAGGCTCTACATCATGACATGGGATTTGGGGATTTTGAGAGATCACTTAGATAGTAGTTCATATTGCATTCAGTTTTGAATGTATGATACTTGTTGCTATTATTTGACGTATATTAATTTATTTGCTAGTTTCGGCCAGTGAGCCTAGGATTCACTTTCTGTCGGCTTGTGACCATATGTGATTTACTGCTTTGGGTTGGTAGCTCCTTCTAATTGGAATATTTGGCTTGGTGCCTGGTTTTGGGTTATGAGGCTTGTAGACTAATATGTTAATTCTTTATTCTGCCTATATGCTTTATTTGTTTAGCTGCTCATAATTGGTTAATCAGATAATCACTGTAGGTTTGTACTCAGCATTCTACTAGCTATTCTAAGTTAGCTGGCCACTAATTTAGGATGGTTAGTACGGCGGTAATGCTTGCGAAAAATCAGGTTTGAATTTTCGGGGCGTTACAGTTATTTTGTATAGGTTTGTTCTCACTTTTTGGTTATATTTTTGTGGGTGTGGTAAATGATGTAATCAAAATGTACATTGCACATCATATTTATTTATTCATGTTCAGAATATATTAATGTGTATATAGCAATCCCAATTTTTAGCTTTAAAAAGATACTTAATTTCCAATTTATATGGAGTTCCCACAATTTTTAGTTTTTAAAAGATTTAGAATTTCAAATTTATATGGAATTCGCAATGTATATATGGAATTTATATTAGAAGATACATTAATTAATATATGAAAAATATTTGTATATATTAATTAATGCATATATAGCCATGTTTTCACAAAAATATGTCACTTCTCCTAAAAGTAATATACAATTATATAGTTGTAATCGTTAAAAAAATATGTTTTATAATTATATCATTCTATTTGTATATAAATATATACTAAATAATATAAATCTTATATATGTTTTATTATATAAAAACTAATACAAAACAATTAGAATTATTAAGTGAATTGTGAAAATTCATATTCTATAGATAAATTGGTTTGGAGTAAATTAGTTATTTTCGTAAAGCATATTATAAATAAAAGATCAGGTATATAAAGAGTTATTGGGGTACGAATAGATCCATCAATAAATAAAGAAGGAAAATTTAATTTTTTTTTAGTATATTTTCTAAGAAATACACCCTCTGTTTTATAATAAGTGTAACAATAGAAAATGACACGGGATTTAGGTAAGTTAATAAAATTGATTTAGTTGAAAAATACAATAATTAAATTTTAAAAAAATAATAAGATGAGTCACGTTTGACTTCATTCCTTTTGAGTTTTATTTTAATGAATATCAAAAAATTATTAATTTAAGTATAATTAGTAAAAGTTATTAACCTTCAAAACATTCCAAATATGGTAAGGTAACACTTATTTTCAAACACCCAAAAAAGAAAAGTGTAACACTTAAAAAAAATAAAAAACGGAGGAAGCAATTCATTAATCTATAAATCTAGCTTTCTTAAAAATTGAAAGGCTAATTGTTGCAAATTCTATAAGTTTGAAACTTTTCTCTGAATTGTCGTACTGAATGAAGTTTTAACGTTTGAAACAGATAATCTATTGATACTAGAAGATATATATTATAATAAGAAAGAAATGAAGGTGGATCATGCTAAGCTATTACCTTTGTTGATTGATGAGTATAAGAATGTTTATAATAAAATAATGTATGTAGTTGATAGTGATGAGGGTTAATAATTTATCTAGAAAATATTATGTTTAGCCCTTAATGAGAGAGGTGATATTATCATGCCTGTAGCATCCATTGGAATAGCTCCCCTACTCCTTCCAAGAGGTAGGACTACACATTTTAGATTTGGCATTCCACTAGATTGTGACGAGAATTCTACCTGCAAAAAACTTACCCCAAAAAATTATTTAACATCTCTTCTCATTAAAACAAAGCTCAATATTTGGAATAAAATTCTTGATTGGTAGAATAATTATGAGCCCGTCTGAATTAACCAAATTCCCCATTTCTTTTCTGAGGAAAAAATTCCTACTCGCAGTTTATTTTACTATGACTATAGGAAAAGAAAAGAAAAAAATCAATGCACTCTTTAAAGAATGTTGGACTCTATCTTGAAAAACCAGTTTTTACTCATATCAGTGATATGTTGCAGTATCTTGTGTCACTGGAAAGAGACGACTCGAAGTATTAATGAAGTATATAATTAAGATGGATTAACTCAAGATACAACAAGAAATGTTATTTACAATGAAAATTATATATGACGGAAATTTGCACAATGAATACTTCATGTAGGTGATGGTATATGGTAAAGTTGGTATTGATATTGGAGATGTACAATTAGATGTGACATTTCTAGATGATAATTTTATAAACTCTACGAGAGATCCTATAACGACAATTGTTGAGAGACTTATACAAATATAAAGTGCACTACTTCAGATCCAGACATTGTTACTATATATTAACCTATACCAATGAGATCGTTGATACGATCAATGATTACGTCATGGAACGTATATCCGCAAATAAAAATGTGTATATATATTTATATCAGTTCTAACAATATTTGTCAAGACGATGAAAGCATAAATAATGACAATTAATTATTTTCACTGGAATATCTAAGCATAATCAATTGTTTGGACTACCGAATCATGAAATATAGTTGAATGTGTGCTGCATAGTCATACTTCTTAGGAATATAGATCCATCAAATAAATTATGCAATGAAAGTAGGTTGATAGTAACCAATATGCAAAACCATATAATTGAGGTTAAACTAATTTTCGGGAAACCATGAAAGTATAAAATTCTTGATTGGTAGAATGATTACGAACCTATTTGAGTTAACCAAATTTCTCATTCGATAAAAAATTATCACTCACAATTTGTTTTTCTATGATTATAAACAAAATTCGATGTCAACATTTAAAGCATGTTGGACTTATCATCCAAAACCAGTTTTTAGCAGTTATGTTGCAATATTTCGTGTCACAAGCAAGATGTGACTCAAAGTATTAATATGCGATTAAGAAGGACTAACTTAAAATATCACAAGAAATGTTGTTTACAATGAAGTTTATATATGACGGAAAATTTGCAAAATAAATATTTGATGTAGGTGACAGTAAACCCGGTATTGATTTTGAAGATGTATAATCAGATGTGATATTTTCGGACGATATACTTATAAACTCTTCGGGTGATGCGGTCATTTTTTAGAGTACATATATAAATATAAACTGCACCACTTCAAATTCAAAAATTTTAAAAGATAGTGCTATTCTAGCCCATACCAATGAAATTTTCAGCAATTAAATTTTCAGCAAATTATGAGGGAATTTTTCATATTATGCTTAATACTTATATTTAAAATTTTGTTTTATCTTAACTTAAATTTCAAATTAAATAAAAATATTATTTTAATAATTATTTTTATTAATATGTGAGATTTGTAGCGGACAAGCAACAGAATCTAAAGAATATGGTATAATATGATTTCTCTGTTTGTTTTAAAAATAATTAAATTATATTATCATATACACCCTCTTTTGACATATTTTTCATTACTCAAAATATAATTTATTATTACTTTATATAATATAAGTATATATATTATGATAAATATATAGTTATGCCCGTCAAGTCTCGACGGGTTAATTACTAGTGTATCGTAAAATTATTTTCCCTTTGCCGACGTTTTCGCAACGTCCCTGGTTATCCAAAAAAAAAATGTATCGTAAAAGATACAAATAAATATCCTAGTGTATAAAAAAGATAAATGTATACTCCATATCTATACTATAATAAATTCTGGAACCATATTTTTATTGTGCTGGCTATATTGTCCTTTTAAGTTATAATTAATCTCTTTAAAAATTATATATTGCGGTTTCAAACGGTAATTTTACTTCAAAGATATGCATATCTATCATAAAGATACATATCAAATGTCTAGAAGATAAAATCACTTCATCCTAAAATTCAATGACAGTTGGATTGCAATCTATTGATTTCTATCTAAATCCTGCAATCATATTTTTATTGTGCTGCCTATATTAATCTTTTAATTTATAGTAATTAATATCTTTATAATTAATCTCTTTATAAGAATTATATATTATGGATTCAAACAGTAATTTTATTTTAAAAATATGCATATCTATTATAAAATACATCGCAAAGTAAAATCATATACTATTTTCATTAAAAATATTTAGGAGTACTAACTTCTTATTGCAAATGAATAATTTTGAAAAAAACTACATAATATAGAAAAAAATAAGTAGTCCATCAGTAAGAAAATTTCAATATACTATTTTATGTTCATAAAAATTAATATCATGATAATTTATCTTTTACATATTTTTATTAGTCATTAATGTGTGTGTATATATATTGTATTATTAATATTGATATCATATCATATTATATTTCAATATTTATGTTATTATATACAATCAACATAATTTTTCGGATGATTAAGAGTGTGTTACAAAGGCGAAAGTTTTAATGTATTTAATGATTTTAATTATATATATAATATTTATAATTAGGATGGCGGAAATCTTAACGAATTAATTTTTCTATTGATATTTTCTATGCATAAAAATTTGAATTTATGCTTTAGTATGTATTATGAAAAAAATTTAATTTTTTTTTGTCCTTTTGAAAAAGAAAATGAAAATAGAAATTATATTCTATAAATTTTTTTTACATAAATATACTAAAGTAATATCATCTATTAATTTAAATTAATTGAATTAATATTAGTTTGTATTAAAAAAAATAACACCCCACACTGAACCGTGCGCGGAGCGCGGGAGAAAAATCTAATCATATTAAATTGTAGAAAAGATTTACAATTATTCTTAAACGTACTAGCTAGTATTTTTTTCCCCGTTTACCATTATTTGTTTGACCATTACATTGCATTGAAATTATGTTGTTCTGTCTTATTCAAACACAATTGAAATTATCACATTAATTTTATTTTATTTGTAGATTTTGCTTTTGTTATCTAATAAATTCATGTCTAGAAAATGTTATAAAAGAGTAGGATGAAATGTCACGGATAATCCGCCCACTCTGATTCCGTATGATATCCGAATCATGTCAAGTTTTATAGTAGTATTTTTACAATAATTTAAAATTTTAATGAGATTATGTAAGTCAACTTTTATGGGTTCTTTCTCTAGCATGCATAGGCCGTATCGCAAAAAAAAGTTTATGGGTTCTTTTGTATTTAACACATTACCGCCTATCTATATATTATTAATACCATTAGTGGTCAACCAAGTCAACATTTAACGTGGTGTCTCCATTCTAAATTTCCAATTTTTATAGATTTTTGCTTTCTTTTAAATTAAATTTAGATTTTTGCATTTGTTATGTATTTACTATTTATTTATGTTAAAATATATATTGATTTGGATATGGAAATCCTAACTTTCATTTTTTAAAAGATATGAAATTATCAATTTATATGAAATTCCCACAATTTCCAATTATAAAAGATTTGAAATTTAAAATTTTGTATATTTGCATTTATTTATATTAGATTTTGGTTTTTTATTTATTTATTTTAATTTTTTGCATTTTTATTACAACAATTTTTATTTTTACCCAATTTTCAATTTTTAAAAGATATAAATTTTTTAATTTATATGAAATTTCTACAATTATTAGCTTTTAAAAGATTTCAAATTTCAAATTTTGAATTAATTTTTTTTATTTATTTTAGATTTTTGCATTATTTTATCCCACAATCTTTAATTTACCCAATTTTTTGTTTTAAAAGGATATGATTTCTTAATTTATATGGAATTCACACAATATCAGTTTTAAAAAGATTATTTGAAATTTGAAACTTTAATTTTTTCATATATTATTTATTTATTTTAGACTTTTGCATTTTTTTTTATTCCCACATTGTTGTTTATTTGTTGAGCCTATAAATACCACTCATTCTTATGCGTACAAGTTCCTATAATAAAATTATATATATATATATATATTTGATAGTGAGGGTTGATTCTTTTTTCTTTACGTTGCGGAACTGAGAAAACATTTATTGATAATTTATCTAGAAAATATTATGTTTAGCCTTTCATGGAAGATGTGATATTGTGCTGCCGGTAGCATCCAGTGGAATATCACCCCTACTCCTTCCAAGAGGTAGAACTACTTCTAGATTTGTTATTCCACAAGATTGTGATGAGAATTTTACCTGCAAAAAACTTATCCTAGAAAATTATTTAACCTCTATTCTCATTAAAACAAACCTCATTATTTGGGATGAAAATTCTTGATTGGTAGAATGATTATGAGCCCGTCTGAATTAACCAAATTCCCCATTCGATTTCAGAGGAAAACATTTCCACCCGCATTTTTGTTTTACTATGAATACTAAAAAATAGTCAATTTCAATATTTAAATAAGGTTGAACTATATTTTCAATAATCAGTTTTCAACCATATGTCAGTGATATATTGCAATATCTCGTGTCACTGGAAAGAGAAGACTCCAATTATTAATATGTAATTGATATGGATTAACTCAAAATACTACAATAAATATTGTTTACAATGAAAATTATATATCACAAAAATTTGC
Organism: Hygrophila difformis; assembly: GCA_030278955.1. Lineage (NCBI taxonomy): Eukaryota > Viridiplantae > Streptophyta > Magnoliopsida > Lamiales > Acanthaceae > Hygrophila > Hygrophila difformis. Next base: position 28,728,142 of record JAOANR010000005.1, on the reverse strand, counting down.
ACAATGGTCATGATAATTGGTAAAGCTGGTATTGATCTTGGAGATGTGCAATTAGATACTCCCTCCGTCCCAGGCAAGATGTCTGGTTTGACTTTTTGACACTGTTCATTGTTTAACTTTGACTCAATATTATTCCAAGTATATATTTGAAAAAAATAGTCGAGTTAGGTCTTATTAGAATCGTATGATCATGTAGTTTTAGAATATATAATTCACATAATTTTTTATTGTATATGTTTTGAGATATTAATGATTGAAAAAGTGCATTGGATTGTGTGCAGAAATGAAACAAGACATCTTAAATGGGACAGAGGGAGTATTACATTTCCATATGAAAAATTTATAAACTCTACGGGAGATCCTGTAGCGACAATTGATGAGTGTACTTATACAAATATAAACTGCACAACTTCAAATCCAGACATTTTGAAAGATAGTGTTATACGAATCCCTACCAATGAGATTGTTTGGTACAATCAATGATTATATCATGGAACTTATGCCTGCAAATAAAAATGTATACTTCCTCCATTTTTTTAATCCTTGTTTCGGACCCACAGTGCACACAGTCTAATGCACATTTCAAACCATTAATAACTCAATTTTGGTACAAGTAAAAATTCTAAAAGTTTGATATTGAACAACTACAAGACGAGAAGAATCTAACAAGATCCCACTTGATTATATTTTAACTTGTATAACTATGATAAAACTTTAAGTGTGAACAGTAGCATAATTGCCAATGGGGCAAGAATTTAAAAATGAAGGGAGTATATATAAGTTCTAACAATATTTGTCAAGAGGATGAAATATAAATAATGCCAATGAATAAATTTCATTGGAATATCTAAATACGATCAATTGTTCTGAATTACCGAATCAGAAAATATAGTTGAATGTGGGTTAAATAGTAATGCTTTTAGTAATATGGATCCATCAAATAAATTATGCAATGAAAGTATATTGATTGTAACCAAGATGCGGAACCATAAAATTGAAGTTAAACTAACTTAGCTTGCGAGAACCTTGAAAGTAAAAAATTATTTATTGGTAGAATAATTATAAATTTATCTAATTTAACCAAATTCCCAATTTGATTTCAGACGAGAAAACTTTAACTCGCAGTTTGTTTTGTTACGGTTATTAAAAAATGTCAGTGTCAATCTGTAAATAATGTTGGATTTTATTTTTCAAAACCAGTTTTTAGCCATGAACAGTTATGTTGCAATATTTCGTGTCACTAACAAAATGTAGCTCAAAGTAGTAATATGGAATTAAGAATGATTAACTCAAGATACCGCAAGAAATGTTGTTTATAATAAAATTTATATATGACAAAATTTGCAAAATTGATACTTGATGTAGCTGATGGTAAATCAGGTATTGATTTTTTTGTGTTACAAAGCCGATATTGATTTAGAAGATACAATCAGAGATTTTGTTTTATTTTAATAACTAAATAAAACTTTATGGTATAAGCCCCTACCAATAAGATTTTCAGCAATGAAATTTTCAACAAATCATGATGGAATTTTTTATATTATGCTTAATAGTTATATTTAAATTTTATTTTATTTTAATCTTAATTTCAAATTAAATAAAAATATTATTTTAATAATTATTTTTATTGATTTATTAAGTTTGTACCGGACAAGCCACAAAAGCTAAAGAAGACGGTATAATTAAATTATATTATCATTACTCAAAATCATTACACATTTTTCATTACTCAAAATAGAATTTATTATTATTTTATATAATATAAGTATATGTATTATATAAAATATATAATTATGTCCGTCGAGTCTCGACGGGTTACTTACTAGTAACTTGTTAAAATACCATAAGAAATTCTAAAAGTCAATCGACTAGGGTTCACTAATGAATGAAATATGGGGTTTTTGGAGATATATACCCTTCAATAATAGGAACTTTAAGTTTAGTACCTAAAAGTTTCATTCTTTAGGTTAGACCCACGAATGTTTTCAAAACTTTGAGTTGGGTACCTCGCATTTATATCTTATTTTTATTTGCTTGTTTTTATTGTATTATTTTTTATTATTATTATTATATTTATTTATTATTATTATATATATATATATATTTATTTATTTATTTATTTATTTATGATTAACCAGTATAATTAACTTGCTTTTCTTTTCTTTCTTGGTCTAAATTTCTTTCCCAGTTTCTCAGTTTTTTGGCCTCTTGGTCAAGCCACAAGCTTACATCCATTAGTTCTTCTATGAGACCTTTCCTGTTTAAGATTTGTAGGCATTCTATTTTTGATTTTAGTTGTATTCTAATAATTTCTTTTTTAATGCGATATCTTTCAATCGCAATTTTTTCCCTTTTACTGAAATCTCTTATTGTTTTATAAGTCATTTTTAATGTTGTTTTTTGATATGATTAATAAAGTTTGTTTTAGAAGTGTTCAATTCCTCTATTTTTGTTTTGAGCTCTGTTGATTGGTAACTAATCACTTCTTCATATCTGTGTATTGAATTACGAATGATATTTATTTCTTCTTCATGGTTTAACCCATATATGAGTTCTTGTACTTCTTCTTCTTCATCTTCTTTATATTCTTTTAACCTTATAATTGATTCTTTAAGGTCTTTTATTTCTTTTTCTGTTTTCCACATGGTTTCTCCAAGTTTTCCACATTCTGGACAAATATCAAAAAGTATTTGTGCTTCCATTTTCAAATTAGTTATTTCTTGCTGAATGTTCTTCTTGTAATTTTTTCCATATTTTTTCTTCAAGTTCACATGTTATAAAATAGTTTTCACATTTTTCTATATGGTTATCTCTTAGTTTTTCTAAAACCTTATAGATTTTTGTGTGCTTTTGATAACTGTTTTCTAGAATTTCTATTTCATTTTTCAGAAATTCAACTTCCTTAGTTACTTTCCATTTTATAATATTTTCAAACACTCTTTGTTCCCTGTTTTGTTTATTGATCAGTCTGATAACCAATTTTCACATTCTTGGCATAAAAAGTGTGTTTTCGGGTAAGGTACAATAACAAACCTTGTTTCTGTGTTTTTAAAAGATTCTGTTTTAGGGTTTTCAGTAGTTTTAATCATATTCTCCATTTGTTTTGATAAAAGATATTAATTATTTCAAAAGGTTTTAAAACACTTGATTTTTTGTACGCGAAAAACTTATATGTCGTGATGTCTTACTAGGTACTTGCCATCTCCTATTATTCCCTTGGTCGTGTTAAATTTCTGATTATGTGTTATGGGTCCGATTGTCCTTTGTTATGGAAATATTATCATAAACATTAAGTCCGCAATCCTCTTATTACTGTCACTGATGAGATATTTTTCTGGGCCTGTTTCGGGTTTCAAATTCAAATTAGCATTATCCAGACCTAGATCTGAAATGTAAGCAGGGGGTCTAAGGGGCAAGTCAAAAGGGACAACAGTAACAAAACACCATTATGTTTATCAAACATCCCTGAATTGTGGTTCCCCTAACGAGTCTTTCTTACAACTTTTATGGCATAAAGCCTTTTAAATTTTTATCTTACTCCCCTAATGGCATATCTCATCAATTAAGTTTTAAAAGGTCACATATTCATGTTTATAGCATTATTATCCATACATAGAACAATCATACCATAACATGAATCATAAACTAACCCATACCTTGAGAGAGGAGAGGCTTTCCCGTTCAGACGGGCCCCTGTATTTCAGAAAGTAAAGAGAAGAGGAAGCAATCCACACCGGGTCTTTCTTTACAAACTGAAATTTTATTACTGAAAAGGGTAGGGATACAAGAAAACTAGAAAGAGAAAGAGCTTTCGAGAGTAGCAAGAATGCAGTCTCAAAAACCTTAGAGAGCTAGAGAGCTAAGAAGTGGGTGTGTGTGTTACAAGTGAAGACCATCCCTCTATTTATAGACGGGAATGTCATCTAAGTAATCCACAACAACCAATTAAAATGTGCCAAGTGGCAAAGTAATCCGATAAGGTTCGGATAAAAAATCAAACAACTAGTACAATAATGCAACAATACAATAATATAATAAAGAGGGGCCTAGTGCCCATTAACGCGGTTTTTCCAAGAGTCACATGGCTCTTGTCTGCATTTTTGTTTTATTCGCCTCGGATTCCTTCTTTCACATGGTTAGTGGTGCTTTTGGCTCCACTAGCATTTTTGTTTTCTTCTTGACTTTTTCTTTTCCGGATTCTTTTCTTCACATGCTGGTATTTATTGTGAATTCCAGCTCATTCCTGCGTGGCTCCATTAATATTCTTCATCATTGTGGGGGCCGCCACTTTCTTTTTTCTGATTTTTTATAATTTTATTGGCCTGGAATTTTGCTTCATTTTTTCTTAGTGCCACTAGTGCACTAAACCTTCCATTTTTTCTGGTTGCCATTGCTTCAGCAAAAGTAGGCTTTAGTTCCATTTCAAGTTTATGAAGAATTTCTTCTTCACTGAGGTTTTCAAATTTTCCAGTCTGTACTGGACTCATAGTTTTTGGCAAACTACCAGCCATAACCGGAATTAATGTGCTTTTACCATCTACCGGACTAGATGGGCTTAGTTCAAAATTTTGGTCCTCAAAGACCTCAGGGTTAGAACTTCCCTGGTTTGGTTCAAAATCATCTGAACTTATGCTTTTTGCAAAGCATCAGCTATCAACGGACTTGACTCGTCTTTACCGTCTGCCGTTTGAGACGGACTAGATTCAAACTTTTGATCCTTAAAGACCTCAGGAGTTGAATTTTCCTGGTTTTGCTGCATCCAGGCTTTTGCCAATTCTACTGCTGTCATAGAACTGGTGGGTTTGGGTTCTGGACCATAGACTGGTTTTTCTTCTGGCTTTGGTGTTTTCAGTGTGAGGGACACAATTTTTGAGGTCAATTTCTCATTTTGGTTTTGAAGGATTTCAAGTTTCTTGGTGAGGTTTTCAATCTGGGCCTCTGCTTCAAGGGTTTTCATTTTTTGGTTTTCAAAATTCTGTAACCATTCGGCCTTTTGGGCTTCATATTTACAGACTTCCTTGGCCATTTTTTCACAATGGTCACAAAACACAATGTGGGTTTTAGAAGAATGTCCAATTGAATATTGGACTGGGCCTGTAGGATTTTGGGTTTTTGGCCTCAAACCATCAACAATGTTTTTCAAACTTGGGCTTACAAAGAAATCTGGGCCCATTGTGGTTTTTGCAAATTGAATTGCAGACATTATGTCATAAAATCCTTTATGAAGAGGTTTTTCATTATCTTCATTAAGAGGTAGAATATCATTTTTATCATAAATTCCTTTTTTATAATCTTCATAGATTACATAATATAAAAATGATTTTATGTTATTGAATTTCTGGAAATACATGCTTAAAGCAGAGAGACAAGTAACAATATACCTGCTGTTGTTTTTGTCAAATGATGCTCTCCAGATGTTATCACAAAGGCAGATCTGTTCCTCTGTGTAGTTCAACCCTGTGATAGGCATGTACTTCATGTTATCAAATAAGATTAACTCTATATTATTGTCAGTTTCTGCTCTTTTGCCAAAGCAGATTTTCACTCCTTTTTCTGGGAGTTTATCTTTTTTCTTCCCTTCTGTGATGCTGGTTTTAGAAGGGATTGTGTAATATCCCTCTGGGGTTTTCACCATCCCTGTGGTTTTTACTCCATTTTCATTGCTGATTTTCAAAGAGTTTTTCTGGGAGTTTTCTGCCATTCCTGTAACAATATTATTCAATTCTCAATATTCCAGTCCTCCCTGTAAAATTGATCCCATTTTAATTTATATTTTTCCTCATCATTTTCATCATAATTATCAATTGATTCGTTTTTAAATTCAGTGTCATATAATGGTTTTTCCCTTTCTTTAATCAGAATTCTAGATAGTATATCAGCAATTTTGTTATCTTCTCCTTTAATATGTTCGAATTTTATTTTGTAGCCTTTCTGACTAATAACATCTGTAAAATTCAACCACCTTCTCCTAGACATTGATCTTTTTTCTTGGAGTTGGCTATGAAATTTTACTATGGCTTCACAATCAGTTCTTACTGTGAATACTGGTTTTCCTGTCAAAAGCAGTTCAAATTTATCAAGTGTGTATTTTACTGCTAATAGTTCTGCATCAATCGAGGAAAGGTTACCCTTTTCTCTGTATTTTCCTGATGCATATTGGCAAATTTCTTCTTTACTTTTAGGTGAGTAGACATCCTTTTTTCGCAAAAGGATAGCTCCCCATCCTTCATGTGATCCATCAGTTTGCACAATAAGATAATCACTATCTTCTGGCAATACCAATTCTGGAAGTGTTTTTAATGCTTCTTTAATTTTTTGTACATTTTTTATATCTTCTTGGTTAAAATACCTTTGACCATTTTTTCCCAGTTTATTATATAATGATCCTGTTAATGAGGATAAGTTTTTAATGTATGGTCTAGCATAATTAACCAATCCCAAAAATTGTTGTAATAGTTTTGTATCTTCCATTTTATCAGGAAATTCTATAGCCTTTTTAGCAATATGATCTTGGAGTTTTATTTTTCCTTTTCCAATTTCTGCTCCAAGGAATGTTATTTTAGTTTTATTGATTTCCATCTTTTTCTTTGAGATGATTATTCCATGTTTTTCAAATAGCCTAAACACTGTATCAAGATGACTCATATGTTCAGTACTATTTTTTGAAAATACTAGAATATCATCAATGTATACCAAAACAAATTTTTGGTATGGTTTAAAAATTTTATCCATTTTTTGTTGAAATATAGCTGGTGCATTTTTTAGTCCAAATGGCATTACTAACCATTCAAATAAACCTTCTAGACATGTAAATGCAGTCCATTCAACTGACTCGGGATGCATTTTGACTTGCCAAAATCCTGACTTACAGTCAAATTTGCTACACTTTTGAGTCTTGAATTCTATTTATTAAGACTGTTTTATCTGGTATATTGTAAGCAAAATCTTTTGTATTGTCATTAAGTCTTTTATAATTAATGATCATTCTTGATTTTCCTCTTACAATTTCAGAATGTTTTCTCACAATAAAAGCTGCAGACCTATGTCTGGAGTTTGATTCTCTAATTACTTTTAGAGCTTTTAATTCATCAATATGCATTTTGAAATCTGCTATATCTAGATTTGTAGGATTTATTTCTGCAGTTGAGATTCTTAATTCTGGATTTATTATTTCAAGCTTACATATTGTTCCATCTTTTTCCCAATATTTTTGGATGTTATCTCCAATAATTTGAGATTTTTCTAACCTCTCAATCCATTTTGTTATGGTTTCTTCAGGCTTAAATCTAGTTATACTTATTAATTCTTTCAGTTTTGGGGTTTCAGGAATGTATTCTTCTTCAAACTCTGTAATTTGTATGTTTTCTTTACAAGTTTGTTTACATGCTCCTTTTATTTTACATTTACAGTTTTCAATATCTTTGTCTTTTAAAAGTTTTTTATTTTTTGTTTTTGTATTAGTAGGGGCTCCACCACGCTTCTCTCGCAACTCTGATGTTGTTAAGAGCTTGGTTCCCGCATTACTAATACTAGGTGCAAATATTGCCAAAGTTGCTTTTTCAACAATTTGGATATAATCTTTTGTAATAAATAATCCTCCATTATTTTGTAAGAAGAATTGTAATCCTAAGATTACATCTGCATTTATTACTAAGTCTTTTATGTACGAATTATCAGGAACTCCATAGGGTTCTGATATCCCACAATTGGTTTCAAAGAATATGTGTCCACCTGAAATAGGTTGTTTTGTTGTATATGATATTCTTCCATCCATTAATTCTGATTTAATGGGTTTTGTTAAGTTTTTCTGTAGATGTTCTGGGATAAGTTTCTCATTTATTATTATTCTTGTACATCCTGTATCGATTATTGCATTAGTACGGAATACCAATTCCCTTAATTTAAAGATTATTGGTACCCTTAGTGTAGTTAATGATGAAGGATCGTGGCACACAGGTATGTACTCAGGGTTTTGTGCTAACATGTACTCCGTACTAGGATTTTGTTCATTATTAGATTCTTCTTCAGGAACTTCTTTTCCTTTATTTCCCGTATTTTCAGGACTTAACATATTATATTCTTCTAGGATTTCTTCTATGTTTTCAATCCTAGTTTTCAATTCTTCAAGATTAATCATACTTTGTAAATCAAAAAGTTTTCTTTCGATTATATCTATTCTTTTTGTGATGAATGTATCATTATCATCAATTTTTGTTATTGGCATTTCTTCGGGAAATTTAATTTTATAATACTTTACCAAGCATATTTGGCATATTTCTACGTGACATATTGTACATTTAGCTCTAAGTTTTCTTGACGGGTAATAAGAGCATTTTACACACGGTGTAGAATCTGTGCCTACCCTGAAAAGCCAATTATGATTTTCACATTCATTAATTTCTCTCATCATATACTCAGTTTCATATGGCATCATATACTCTTTATATGTGATACCATTATATGAGTTTTCATTTGCAAGCATATTAATTAATTCATAGGGATCATCATCCCCTTGTTCTTCTATAACATTTTCTTCCACTGTTACTATGCTATATATTGTTTCAGTCTCAGAAACATCTGAGTCTACATCCAATATATCTTGTTGTATACATTCTGTAAGAATTGCTTCTCTAGAATGTTGGTTTTTTCTTTTAGGACATGCTGTTTCCAAATGGCTTTCATCACCACATGTGAAACAAGCAAGTTTCTTTGTATAATTTCTGCTAGGATTATATTTTCTGACATGATGTTTTTATTTTAAGAAAGGTTTTCTGCTATTTGATTGTTTTATGAAATACTTCTTTCTTGTTATGAATTTGGGTTTTTTCCTTAATGGTTCCGGCCTACCATATCGTTGAGGAGTGTATATCCTTTTACAGAATGAATAATCAGTTTTCTTAAGTTGTTTTTGTGCAATTATATTTGTACACTTATCTTTTAATATTTTTACCACATGAACAGCCCTCATACTAATAGTGTATTGTTGATGATTCTTTTCAACCATTTTATTCCATGTATCTTGAATTTCTTGACCAATTGGTCTTGGTATTTTCATAAATAATTTTTCACCTAACTCTTGGTTAAAAGCACCTCCTGCTAGGCCTGTATAGTAGACATATTCATTTAAGAAGTCTACTGTTCCATATAAGTCATCTAGGTGCATTTGGTCTAGATGGATTAAGGCATCCATTTGTGTTGTTATATGTCCTGAATTACCATCTTCACCCGTTATTAGGCTTGATATTTTATTTACAAAGTTATAAGGATTTGGTCCTCTTTCTATTAAGTCTTGATAATCCATTGGATAGTCTCTTTTAAATACTTCCCACATTGACTGTGCGAATTCTCCTAAATAGGTTTCAAGATATCCATACATTGATTCAGCTGTATCATTATAATCATTTTTGTTTTTGATGTAATCAGCTACAACTATGTTTTTCCATTTTGCAATTACTGAGCCCCATTCTTGAGGGCTTACATTTGTTACTTCTAATATTGCTGGGTTATGATAATATCCTCTTTCTAAGGGTTGCCTAATTCCTCTAGGTTTTGTTATCATCCCAGGTTGTATCTTTCCATAAGGATATTCTGGATGAACATGTGTGATTGAGTGTCTAGAATTATTTCCAGTATAGTTAGTTCCAGGTCTCCACTCAGTTCCTCTTTGGTATGGGGCAAAGGGAGTTCCAGGGACTCTTGTTATACTGTCTCCTGTATTTTTCATGACAATATCTTTGTTCATGAATTCTTTAGCTGTTTTATTTGTTTTCTCAGAATGTAAGGAGATATGGTCTCCCATATATTGTTCCATTAATGTATTATCAGAACTTTGTCCTACTTCTAGTGAGTTTTCCTTTAAGAACAAGTGAGCTTCTATATCTGCTTGTTGTTCTTCTTTTATTTGTATTTTTTGTAATCTTTTCTGTACTTCTTTCTCAATAATATCTTCTAAATTATTCTTCCATTCTTTATTTTTTCTTTTCATTTTATCCTTTAATTCTTGTTTTTGTTCATTTAGTTTTAATATTTCTCTTATCATTTCTTCATAATTTTCTATCCAATTCTCAAAATATCCACTATGTTTTGGACATTCTATTAAATGGATCATATGTTTTAACTTATCAGAATATCTTCTATCAAGATCAATTTTACAATCTTGACAATTGTGAGGTAATATTCCTTTGTTTTTGAATTTTTTAGTCAATGCAGAATGCACATGTTGTGAGAAAACTCTTTCATACCTGTCATGGTACTCTCTTTTATTTAGAATTTTTCCTTTCTTAAAGTTTTCAAATTTTCTTGTTTTTAAACAAATATGTTGAATGTCTTTAGCAATTCTTTCCACTTCATCTTCACTAGGGTGAAATATATGTTTTCCTTCATATTTTACATAGTTATCTGTTACTGGTTTTTCTACGATAAACCTTTTCATTTGTCTATTCATTTTCCTGACCTTCTTCTTCTGTAAAATCTATTGGTCTTTTTGCAGTTTCATAATCATTAAATCTTACTGACGTTTCTCCGCTGGAGTTTATGAAGTAATTTACATTTTTTGGGGTTAGTTTTTAACATTTGGTTTTTCAAAGAATTTTGATAGATCCCAATTTTTCCCAGCATTTTCTTCTGATGATATTTCAGTTGGTCCTATCATTTTTACTCCTTCACTTCCTATGATACTTACCACAGTTTCAATTTTTGTTTTATGCCTGGTTTGACCATTGTTTGTGATTCTTCCTAAGAAGCCTACACATACCATTAGGTTGTGACCAGTTTCCATTTCTTCATATCCTACAGTTTGAATTCCTATTTGGATATGCTTCATAAAATCTGTTATTTGTATCATATAATATGGTGCCAAATAACATACTCCCACATTAGGGTTCATATCAATTTCCATTAATCCTATGATAGCTTGGGTTGGATTAGTCCATCTTGTATCTAGAACAGTCATTAGGACTTTAGTTCCTAAGTTTTTTCTAGTTAAACCTTTTACTCCTATGGAGATTAGTCCCATATGCATGTATTTTTGTCCTTGTCTTTGAAGTCTGATTGCTTCATTATTGCTTATTAATTTTATTAATTTTTTGTCATCTTTTAGACAGCTTATTGGTTCTGTATAATGGTATTTGTAATAACCTGTGTTCCAATTAAGGAATCTTTGGTCATACAATAGTCTTGGTTCCATTTGGATTAATGTTCTTTTCTTGAAGTTTTCAAATTCAATATCAGGGTCAACTATTTCTTCAATTATTGTTGGCCCTTCTTCAAGTTTGGTTTTTTCTCTAAACATTCTATCTATTAAAGTTTTTTCAAAGTTTGAGCTTTCAATTCTTTGAGAATTACTTCTTTCTACTAGACTGTTTTTGGATTCATTAGTAATAGAAAATGATCTCCTACTCATTTTTGTAAATATTTTTCATCTGGTTTTACAACCCAAAAATTTAGTTTTTCTTGTGGTTTAGTTTTCCTTCTAGCTTCTGCAGATAATTTTGCAATTTGTTCAGATAGTTGTTTTATTGTATTGTCTTCAGGCATTCTAACAGCTTGTATTCTTTCAAGTTTTTCATCTATGCTTTCAATAGCTATTCTTAATGCAGGGTCTTGATATTTTTTCATGTTTTCCATTTGAACATGTACATCATCAATTTTTTTCTTTAGTATTTCAGTTGTTACAAGCTCTTTTATTTTCTTATCAATTAGACTAATATTTGTATTATTTGTTCTATTATGATCTGTTATTTCACCAATCTTCTTATGAAGATTGTTAACATTTAGTTTTACTTCTACTAATTCTTTGTTTAATTCTTTAAATTTATTATTGATTTCTTGTTTAAAGTTTTCTATTGTTTCTTTAACTTCTTTCAAGGCTGTTTCCATTATCCCTTAATAATTTTTATGATTTTGTTACACATTTCATTTACATTCTCAATATTGTTTTCAACAATGTTTTTAATTTCCTTTATTTCTTTATCAAGTTTTTCAACCTTATCTTGTAGTTGTTTTAATTCCTCACTATGGTTAATGATTTTCCTTGGATTTGGGACATCATTAACTAGTTTGGAACTTTCATATTGAAGTGTTGTTATGGTTTTAGATAAGTTTTTCATTCCACCGGATGATTTATCATATTGGGTTGGTAAGTATGTTTGGTTTTCTAATATTACTTTAATATTTGTATTATTTTGTTTTTCTAATAATTCTAACTTATCCAGTTTTGCTTCAATTGATTGAAGACTTCTTTGTACATCCATGTTTTTATTTGTTAATATTTTATTCATGAGTTTTTAAGTGTTGTCTTAAAGCTTCTAACCTTACGATTAGTTTGCAATATTTTCTATTTTTCTTGAGTTTTATTCTTTTGATTTTTATTTTGTTTTGTTTACAGATCTTACAATCTTTAGTTTGGTTTTTGAATAGCTTTTTCTTTTCAATATCAATTATTAAGAATTTTTCATAATTAATATTGTCATTTAATTTAATCGTGTTTTGATTATCTTTTAATCTGTCATTAGCCATAAGTCCTAAAATCGCAACTTATGCTCTGATACCAAATTTTTAGAGGGGGTGTGTTTTTTGGGCACTTTTTTAGAGAAGTGTTAAACTCCTTTTATAGTTTTGGTTATTAGGTACCATTCTTAAATGAAGTAAAACTATTGGGTACCTATCTTAAAGAAAAATTCAATTGGGTACCTATCTTAAATTTTGAAAATTTTGGTGGGTTTTTCTTAAATTTCCCGATGAAATATACGAATTATGTGTATTTAATATTTTGAAAGATGCAAAGATTCCCAAAAGAAAAAAAGTTTTGATTGACACAAGGACTTTGGAAGTATAGCTTATGGTTTTGTCAAAGCGACATGTTATTCGGTTGCCAATTACTCCATGATTAATGGGGAAAAGGGGTCCAAGATGTTTTGTCTCTAGCTTCAAATTTCAAATGAACCCAACATCATTATCTCTTAGCCTACCTGCCTTCTGTTTTATCTGAAATCTAAACTTACAGGTTTATCTTTTCTTACTATCTTTTACATTGACATATTTGGTTTTCCTTGAGAAACTCGAAAGTCTTTTTTTTTTCATATTTGTTATATTTTCTTATTTTATACTACTATATAAGTATATATATATAAAAATAATTTTTTTTAACCAAAAAAAAAAAAAAAAAAAAACTCTATTATTCAACGCTGCCAAAAAAAAAATCCCCTAAATGGGATACTAAGATCTGAAACCAAACTATGAGATGCATAGCAAACAGAAATAGACATTTCATATGATGAACTGAAAATAATGTTATTATACAGATATAGTAAAGATACAGTAGTATATAACAGGGAGAACATAAATGGAGAATGGAGTATCACCTGCTATAATCAGAATGATGGGACCTCCTAAGTGGTTTGTTTGTCGGGGTGCTTCTTTCAGTAAGCATTCTAGTTCCAATGGCTTGTTCACCCTAACATGCTGCGAAGGAAGAACCCCTTTAAAAATGAAAGGACATAAAATTGCATACCCAAGGGGGCAAAGTGTAAGTAACGAACGCCTACGTAGTGTATACATGTAGGCACAAAGTACAGAATATTACAAACCTCCAGGGGTAAGAGCTAGCGACGTATCCTCTGTAAATCTGTTGCTGCCCGAATGGAGGCTTCAGCAACACTTTTTACTCTTGAACTTTTAAGATCCAAAACCGTTGTCTCGATTTTGGTCAAATCCAATGTGCAGATGGATAGAATCATTGAGTGTAACAGATACTGTCTACAAGAAAATCCAATAGCATGTAGAATGCGCTCTACCACCAAGTGAGAGATGCGACCGTGGCAACCAGACTCCAGTATAATAGAGACCTTGTTCAGATTCATAAGGAAGTTCATAGTTGCTTCTCTTGGAGCTGCCTTGAATAGCAAAACCAAACATTGTGAGGCCAAATCTGTTATATTGACGTCAGATGATGTGCTCAGCTCCAGTAGGACCCCGACATTGCCACCGAAGTCCGTTATATCTTTAATAAATTGCTGCGCATCTGCTGCATTTTCAGAAGAGACATCATACATGAGGGTGGGCTGCTTTGAATCAGTTCCTGAAGCATAGCCCACAGAACGTAAGAGAAATGCCCTACACAGCCCAAGAGTTGGCTCAATGAAATCTTCCATCTCTTTGGTGTGCACAAATTCTAGAAGGTTTCCAATCTTTCTCACAACTTTTAATTGGGAGAGAATCTTGGTTTCCAGTTCAGGAGCAGATGCTAAAGCCAGGCAAAGCATTACATTGCTTACATTTATTGTCGAAAAATCACCCAGAAGGAACTCAAAGCACTGAGAGACTGCTTTCATGTGGAGTATGTCAGAGATCTTTATGCAATTTGACTCAATGAGCATCACAAGCAGTTTTTGGGCAAACATTGGAATTGGGTCTTCGTCCTCAATCAAAGATGGATAGAGAGGAAGGAAGTGAACATTAGACACAACCTTCAGATCTTCCAGCCGCTGTTCCGCTTTTGATGATTCTGTCAGAAAATGAACCATCACATCCGAGAAAATCTTGAGGCTTAAACAGCGGGCATCTCCATCTTTGTTGCCATTGTAGAGAGCAGCCAGACCAGGAAGAACCTGGAGAATGAAAATATCAGGGTTTTTGCCAATTGTTGTTGGCTCCTCAGAGATTGATTCCAGAACTCGCAAAAGTGTAATCTGAAAGTCATCCCTGCCCTGAAATCAAACAGACAAAGTACTTTGCATCAATACTAGGGTGTATATCCCCAAGTTAAGAGTCAGAAAAATCACACTCATATACAAGCCCTTGTTGACGAAAATCGATGGGGGAAAGAAAGACGGGCTGGAAATTCAAAAAAATGACAGGATTAGTGTGATGCCAAAAAGGGTGACACAATGCAGGCAAAGTTGCATACAAATTCCATCAATTGGATACCCATAAAGCAATGAGGGTTGTAACAGAACAAATGAGGAACAACTGATAAGTATGGGTTGTGGAGAATAATCATGTGGAAATAAGTGATAACAAAGAGGGTGACACAATGCAGGCAAAGTTGCAAACAAATTCCATCAATTGGAGACCCAAAAAGCAATAAGGGTTGTAATTGTAACACGAACAAATGAGGAAAAACTGATGAGTATGTGTTGTGGAGAATAATCATGTGGATAAAGTGATAGGATTGAAGATATTTAACAGTGAATTTTATGGGGTATGTATTTTCCAGCAATAAATGGAAATAACTGTAAATTGTACTGCAACAAATTTGAAAAGACAGATTGAGATTTTTCGACTAACAAAAAAATGCATTTTATATTACCAATGAATTACGAACATCCAAAAATCATCATCGTATTAATTTCAAGACCAGAGAAGAATGAAATACGGGTAAACTTAAACTCTGTTAGGACCCATCCTTTTGCGTAGAATCAGATTATTTTACAGAAAAATGGGTCATTATTGGTTTGATAGATGGAAAACATTTTCACAGTTTGTTTTTTCTTTCAGTATCAAACATGAGGAGAAAAAAAAAAAAAAAAAGTTAAGGCAGTAAAATAAATAAGTGACAGCATATGGCTAAAAGAATTAACAGACAGAAAATATTTGCACAGGATAAAGACAAATACAGATATAGCAACTACCAGCTTCAACTCCCAGTTATCTACCTGAAAATGCAATTCAGTTAGTTTAAGTAGATTTGCCACAAGTTGTAAAACCTGAGGAGTGATCACCAGATACTTGAATGAAGAACTTCCCAAAAGATGGAGAACTACTGGAAAGTATTGAATACTGTTCTTTGGAGTACTTCGACCAGCAATTGGTCCATGACGCCTGCCTCCCATAAGCTGCTGAATATCTCCTGTTATAGTTTCCAGCAAACCTGGTAATGTTGATACAACAGTTTTCACAAACGCATCCAGACACTGCTGCACATATTTATCTTTCTCTTTTGCAAGCCTGTCAAAAGCTGATAGTAATCTTGCATTGCAAAAAAAATGCGAGAGACATCTTTTTCCATTTTTACAAAGCAAAGCCACAAAGAGAACTGCCTTTCCCTTTAGGACTTCACTTCCCTGCTCAATTAGAGACAAAAGATTGGATACAAGATACTTATCTTCAATCAAAAGAAGAGTGTAACGCCCTACATTTGGCAGCAAATGAGTTCCCAGTAAGGCCATGTTTAGAAGATTCAAGCAGATTTGCTGCTCACGCTGGTTGCCCTTGAAAAGACTGGAAGTGATCTCCTTGAGTGGAAGTTTCTCAATAACCTGCTGTATGCAAGATGGGTTGAAACGAACTAGGCGAACTAAACATGATCCTGCTGTGAGTCTCATGCTGTCTTGTTTTCCTGAAGCCTTATATATATAGCAAAGATTACTAATTACATCTTGGCTGGTGAAACGAGTGGCCCAATATCCACCATGACTAGAGATATTCTCTATTGTTCTTAAAGCATAAAGCTGAGTGAGATCATCTTCTCCTTTCCGCAATACAGATGAGATGAGGGATATTACAGAATTTGGAACCTGACAAAAGTTCAAGTAGTAAATGCGAATCACTTGCTACATATCATGATTGAGACCAATATAAGATATATCAAAAAATAAATAGATTAATTAAGTTTAAAAGGTTAAAATAGACATGACAGTATATAAAGAACCTAACCTGCCAGCAAGAAGTACGGCTATCTTTAGATGGAGATTCCTGGCAGATGTTATCCTTCGTAGGATCATTCAGAGTGGATATGTAAAAAAGCAACTCACCCATAGCAGCCATAGAAAACCTTCTCACTTTTTCCTGCCTATCTCTGAGTCCATCAGTTAAAGCACCTATAATCCCAGAATTTGCTAAATCATCTCCAATGTTAGTGGAATGGCGTATTAACAGACCTACAAGTGATGACAGTTGTACACGTAATGCCAAAGCTTTTGACTGCCTTAACAATTTGACAAGAACTAACATTATGGGTCCATTGGTCAACAGATTAGCAGCATCAACATTGGTACTTAATATCTCAAGGTATCTAATCACATTCTGCTTCTCCCCACTGGCATTTGCATTCATGATACTCACAATTTTACTATACAGGGCATCCAACCTATCTTTTGGAATTTTTGCAAAGTCAGATGAAGGAACAGCTGGAAATGGAAGGGAAGGAATGGCATCTGCTCCTTTATCAAATTTTCTGCTGGGCATTACTGGTCTAACTGAGAGGTCAGATTTATGCCACAGAACCTCCAAGAGGTCCAAAGATGATTTTGCTGAGTCAAATTCAAGAGCACGCCCGCAAACATCTTTGTTCCTTTGAGTTTTCAGTTGAGGGCTAGCGCTGGGCGGTGTAGTAGCTGGGCTCACTTCCATGTCAGAAGATGATTCTTGTTCTTGTGATTTTGAGTCATCCAACACAGGTGTGTCAACAACAATATGCATCTCTTCTAGTGTACTTTCATTCTTGATAGGAGTTGATAAATTATCATCATTAGTGGAGGATGCCTTATCAGTTCCTTCAGTTTCATCAGCTCCCTCATCTTCTGTGCTCTCATTAAAATCAAGTTCCATGTCATTGTTCTCGATTTTGACTTCTGCCTCATTCTTTGAGTTATTTGGTAATGGCCTTCGGTAGTTCTCTTTCTCATTTTCCTTCTCAAGATTAGATTTTGCGATTCTCGAAAGCCTCAGGAGGTTCACACCTCCCATGTTACCTGAAGCATCTTTGTTCTTTCTGTCAGGTGTTCTACCTGAAGGCTTTGCCTGCATTTTACGACCACTGTATACACCCTTGACAGGTGTTTCGTCTACTTTCCCTCCAGCAGAAAAATTCTCATCTTGTTTACCAAGCAGTCTTGAATCTTTTCCAAAAGTTTTAGGTGGAGTCTTGTTACGGATAGGCCTATTCCCACTGCGCTCTGTAAGATGTGGTTCAGAAGACAGCTCAATCATGTTAGCGAAAGCAGGCTGGGGAGGTAATGTCAGCAGAACAAATTTCGTTCTCCAAAAAGCATGGTTGCAAAGTTCAGGCCACTGTATCCTTTCAGCAGGATCTTTGATCAAGAGAGAATTTATCAAATTTACAAACGGACGGGACGGAGTGCCAGGTAGATCAGGAAGTGCATCTAAAAGAATAGATTTTGCCAATTGAGTGAATTCCTTTCCAACAAATGGAGGCCTGCCGGTATAGCACTCATATAGCACACAACCAAGGGCCCAGAAATCAGATGCATATGAATGGACACCTCCATCTTCGAATAATTCAGGAGCCATGTAACACGGAGTTCCACGCTTTGCTTGTGGTAACTAGTCATCCAACACGAAATAGTAATCAGTCAAGGCATTTTAGATGAAGACAACCAGAAAAGAATGACAATTTCAACCGATAAGTTAGAGATGACAGAATGAGTGAAAATATGCACTCGTTAACCCACCTTTGAAGAAGGCGTGATTGATATATCATTCAGTTTCCTTGCTAACCCAAAGTCACAAAGCTGCAGTACAGAAGTTAAAGGGGCTTTTCATCAGAACTGTACAACTCCCAAAGTAGTATATGAAGGGGAAGAGATGCATTATACCTTTGTATGCCCATTTTCATCCAGTAAAACATTTGATGGTTTTAAGTCACAGTAAATAATGCCTTTTGAATGCAGATACCTGTTCACGATTCCATTAATAATTGAAAAAACACACTAACTTGCAAAATAAACCAGAAGTCTGGCGCTAAGATTTGATTCTTACTGAAGAGCATTAACAAGATCATGAGCCAAATCATGTATAGATTCTTCAGGAAGCTTACCATCCTGCAATTAATTCATTAAATTATACTGAAAGCAATGAGGTTGATATAAGTTCAGAAAAACAAATAAATAAAATAAAATAAAAATTGCGGCTAGTACGAGAAGTATGCAATAGGAGAATGGTACAGCAGATAAAATGTGAAAACACACTCAAACGGAAAGGTTGGTTAAAGAGCAAAATAAAAGTGACCAGACAGGTCATACTTCTCATGGCACTTATCAAGGGAAGTATCCTATGCATAATTAGTCATATCAAAAACAAAATGATGTGAGTCATGTCTATAAAATATTATGTCCATCTTCAGCAAGCTAGCGTCACTTTGTGTTTGCAAGCAGCTTTTAGACAAAAATTCTTAAGAGCCAGAGAACACGCCTCAATCATGAGCATTCTCTTTTGATCTTTTCATTTTCTCCAAGAGCTTCTTTTCTTGGTGCTTAATTGTATAAATCCCAGAATAAGTCAATGATAGTTAGATACTTATCTTGATTCCATCAGCACTGCGGACCAATAGTTTAGAAGTAAAAATAAAAAATTGGGAATTGCTTGCACCTTGACCCATTCAAGCAAATTGTATGACATGACTAGTAAACAATGGATCACCTGTTGCAATAAGGTCATCAAATCTCCTCCAACACAGTACTCCAAGACTAACCACAAATGAGCTGATGTTTCGTACCTGCAATATCAGTTGATGAGAAAATGATCGAGACCAAACAATCTAATTTACGCACCATTATTGTCTTGCATTAAAGTAATCCATAAGAAAGAATATACTTGTCCGTGCAACTACAACTCTTACCATGAGTAGAACTTTAGCACATTTGAATGATCCAAAGTATGAAGAACTCTCACCTGAAATCAAAAGATGATCAAAGGATTTTCTAAGCAGAAATCTGATTAAAATAAAATTGAGTCTATGCTATGTTTGATAAGAATTTAATTATAGAGCTAAAGTACAAAAAAGAAAGTTTCTTCTTTATACATACTCCATTCTCTCATACTTTCTTATATTTTCCCCAAATCAAAGAGCTCACTTTTAACCACCACAGTGTCCTACTCTCTACACGTGATATTGCTTGGCTTCTTTGCTCAATCAAAGGGATACCAACAAGGTTAGAATTGTAATTAATCCCATGTTATAAGTGAGTTATACATAATTGAGAATGTAAATGAGGTAGAGATGTATCGAACTCAAGCTAAAAATGCTGGCCCATGTTGTGCCACACAGTGAATATGCTGTTGCGGGGCTTCTTTGCCCGCAGCCTGATGACGCTTAACAAGCTTCAGTGCTTCACATATTTCATTTCAGTGGAAATGGGATGGACAGCTAAGAGCGAACGTAAAAATCATGCTGCATATCTAAATCTCCGGTTTTCAACAAGCAAAACAATTTCCGCATTTCCTGAAATGTGATAAAATTTCTATTGTAGCTCCAGAAACTCTTCCATTGCACTTCGCATTTTCACTCACTTTCAGTTGGAATGTAATCATATCCTTGAAGATGTAAAGCAATAGTGAAAAGGGAAGAGTATATTGACAATAAATCCGCTTCACATTAACCCTATTAAGGGCAAATTTTTTTTTAAAGGAGCAGCAGCACGCTAAATACTCAGCGGCACCCAATTCAATAGCTTACGGAATTGAAGTTTAGGGAATACGAACCAAAATAAACAAAAATTCAACACAAAATGTGTGTGCGCGCGCGCGTGAGTGAGCAGCATCAATATTGTGTCCGCTAGATTTGGCAGCAGAAAACACTTGCCCCGCAAAATTAATTAAAAACTAAAATGTACGAATTCTTACTTCTTGAAGAACCTTGTTCCTATGAGATTTATCCACGCTCTTAATCGCGAAATACTCGATAGTCTTCTTCTTTCTGCCTTTGTACACAGTCTGCAACATTCCACGGAAAGAAATCAAAATCCAGCCACAACAAATCGGAATCGTTTTCGAATATGCAGCAGAAATTACCGAATATTTTCCGTGTCCAATGGCTTCATAGATATGGTAGTGATTCATCGCACTTGGCAGAGTTTCTACGAATCTCGGCCGATTTCGAGCAGAGAGAAATAAAGGGAGCGGGGGGAGTAGACTGAATGAAATTCAAATTTAGAAGATGATGAGTGATGACTAATGAATAATGGAAGACCAGTACTCTATTGTGGAGCCCCTTTTTCTCATTTAAACTTGGTTTTGCAACAATCTATTTTTGAATCTTAATTTATACTAGACATACCACCCGCGGTACCCGCGGAATTTTTTAATAAATTGTAATTTATTTATATTTATATTCTAATGTTTAAAATAATACTCTCTCCGTTTGGAAAAGATAGCTACGTTGGTAAAATTGACAATATTCACCTAAACACTTTGATTTGAAGTTTTATCATAGATATACAAGTTGAAATATAGCCAAGTGAGATCTTGTTAGATTCGTTTGATCTTGTATTTTTTAAATACCGAAGTTTTAGAATTTTTACTTCGACCGAATTTGAGTTATTAATGGTTTAAATTGTGCATTGGACTGCGTGCTGTGTTGGTCAGTAGCTATCTTTAAAAAACGGATGAAGTATATGATTAATAGTATTATTTAGTCCTGTAGTTAAGATATAATTTATATGTTAGAGTAATAAAAAAAAAAACATAATTTTAATATTTCTTTGTATAAACAACAGATTGTCCTTATATTTGCTTCAGTAATTTTACAAATTATCCGTTCAATGTAAAATTTATTTTAAAAAAAAAAGACAAATTTGATGGCAAAAAACATGGAATTCGTAAATAATATTATTTTTTATAGCATTTTTAACAACTTTGAATGAAAAATTACAACTTTGGTCCTATAACAAATAACAATAGTGTATATAATATATTCAAAGTTGTATATTAAACGATATAATATGTAGGGGATTGAAGTGAGACATGAATTGATAAATTATTGTAAGAGAACACTTAGATTGTATTCAATGCATAACATAAATAAATAGAATATTGTTAACTAAAGAGAAAAATAAACTGTTGAATAATCTAAATAAATGATATTACAAAAAAATCCTGATAATTAGCATAGATACATTTCGCTTGTAATGAATAATATTATGATTATACGCACATGGATTCATGTCTGCTATTAATTTGGAATCAATGAATCTATACAAAAACAGTATTTGGGAGTAAAAAAGACTAAACCATTCATCTCATAAATTATTAAATCATCTTAAATAATTCTGGAAAACATTGTGTTCTTTTTATTATTACGTAAAAATAATTCATTTATAAAATGTATAATTAAATTCAAATATATTTTAATTAAAATTACAATCCCAACGTCAAATATAAATAAATATTTATATGAATTGAAATTTGATTCATACATTAAACTAAAAATAAAACTCATGAATGATGTATTGATAACTAAAGAAAAATAAATTGTTTAGAGATGGTAAATGATGAAACAAAACTGTTCAAATCTTTTGAAGAACTTCTCTATACACCACATTCAATGTCAGATTATTTTCATCAAGATTATGACTTCTAGACAATAAAAATTTCAAACCGGAACGCCTCACAACACGTGAAGCAGCAACGTATAATTGTCCGTGAGTGAAAACTGGTTCATTCAAGAAAACTCCAACGTGATGTAAAGACTGACCTTGGCTCTTGTTGATCGTCATGGCATAAGAGACAATTAGAAGAAATTGTCGTCTTACAAATTTAAAAGGTATCCTGCGATCAGAAGACGTCATGCTCATTCGTGAAATCAAGACTCTATCTCCAGTACGGTCACCATTCAATACTTCTCCCTCAAGTACATTTTTCCCCATTCTTGTGAGAACCAATCTTGTTCCGTTGCACAGTCCATTAGTTGAATCAATGTTTCTGAGCAACATTACTGGTGTTCCAATTTTCAGCATGAGAGAATGTGCAGGCACGCCCGAACAATTAATGGAATTGAGGAATTCCTGAGTATGAATCTCGGAGAAACTTGAGAAACCGCCTTCGGAAGGAGATGCAACATCTGCACTAAAATATGTCCTGCTTTCTTCTTTGTTGAGTGACATCATATAAGCATTAATAACATCAACAGACTTGATTGTGGGAGCAAGAATAGCACGCTCTTTCAGATAACTTGAGTTAAACATCTGATCTTCAAAGGAAGGATATACAGCTGAGACAATTGCACTTACAGGATCATCCTTGTAATGAATGATTAAATCAGGAGGAATCTCTACATTTCCCAGACCATCATTGTCTTTATTAAGAAGACCATCTCCAAGAGAACATAACCATCTCGAAAAAATGTCTAGTTCTGATCTGTCATCAGGTGTAGACGCAGTTTGGAGTCTCATATTCTTGGTTAATTTGAAGACTGTGCACAGATTCCATAATTTTGAAGAATTCAAACTTGCATTTACAATCTGTTGCCTTGTTCCTTTTGGAATTACAGGAAGGATCTGTCTAAAGTCACCACCAAAAATAATTGTTTTTCCACCAAATGGTAACTCTGTATTCTCGCTGTTTAAAGGCCTCATGACATCTCTCAATGTTCTGTCTAGTGCTTCGTAACAGTGCCTGTGAGTCATCGGAGCTTCATCCCATATGATCAAATATGCTTTTTGAATTAGACACGCAAGAGGAGATTTTGGTGAAATTCCACACATGGAATCTTCTGTTACCTCAATTGGTATTTTGAAACGCGAGTGAGCTGTTCTTCCGCCTGGAAGTAATAACACTGCAATGCCACTCGAAGCAACACAAAGAACAATTTCTCCTTTAGATCTCAATGCAGCAGCCAAACCATTCCACACAAATGTTTTACCCGTTCCACCATAACCATAGAGAAAAAATACACCACCATTTCCTGAATTAATCGCATGCAAAACAGTATCATGTACGTGAAGTTGCTCAACAGTGCATTTCTCCATAAAATTTTTATGTATCTGAATCTGAGCTGCACGATCGTATGAGAGTTCATCAATAATAAGAATGTTTGCATCAATAATTGATTCTAATCCAGTGGGATAAGGAATATCAGGAAAATTGCTTAGGCTCGTCCCTGTGAGTCGTAGAGATTTCTCAATTTCAATTAAAATGACATTTTGTACCTCAGAATCTCCAATGATGGAAGCTGCCAATAAAAAAATTGAACTATTTATAATTCAAGTACAAAAATAAAATAATTAAACAAATAATCAATTAAAGATTGGATATTATATTGAAATTTATATTCAAATGAAATGTGAATTCACGATTTCTGTATGATACATCATCAGACATGTAATGCCAGGATTTCATCCAAAAATCACCGGGAGATGTTAGAGAACATGAGAGCAGTATTGAAACAAAAAGATTTCTTAGGCTAGATGCAGATGCCCAATTGCTGGCCTCCTTCATTGCTTCAATGTATTCACCATCATCCTCTAGAAGTCCTAGTGAATAGCAAGCATCTTTATATGTACTGTATTGGACGCCATCAATTTTCCGCAACTCTTCGAAACTCCTAGGGCCCTTGACAACATTGAGCAAACATCTCATGTAGTACAATTCACCCGCTCGAGGATGAATGTAGCTCATCCTTCCCACTGAATATTCTTTTTGTCTAGGTACCCATTCTCTTGATTTATCCTTCCATACAAATTTTGATGGAAATTCAGTATAAGTGAGTTCCCTTGCTTGTTCGTATTTTGAATTTGCTCTGAACCATGACAAAAATTGAGATTCCTTCACCCGTGCTTGATCAACTACTGTTGTAATAGATGAATCTTCTGAGAAGACAATAGGCTGTTCTCCTGGCATATGAAAACCAAGACGTTCAACAGATGGAGTACGGTAGTGAATATCAAACATGAAGAGTCTCCATGCAGCCTCACATGCCGATATATAGCGAAAGTCATAATAGTTATTCACTTCATCAGTTGTATCCTTGGACCTGTCTATTCCAGTACTTTCATAAAAGGAACCTGTGACTCGATCATAGCCTTTGTGAACATATTTAAATAAATACTTGATCGATCGACTCTGGTTAGACCATTCAACATTTATATGTGCACCATACTTTATGAGGAGATACCTGTTATGTGGAACAACATGGCGATTGTCAAATAAGAAACCATTTTTCTCAAGATTTCTGCCATTGTCACGACGTCTATAAACAGGATATCCCTCATCATCAACTGAAGTATAGTCGACAAAACGCTTCGGATAATACTTTGAACATCGATCATTTATCATGCAGGAAGCATTCTTCAATGCCGAACCACATGGACCATGAAGCATTAAATTACAAACGGCTTCATAGTATACAGGATCATTCTCTTTGTCAGGAAATTCAGCTGAAATGATCTCATCAATTTTTTGAGGACTCCATACGTTATTTCCACCGCGAACAAACAATAATATATGCGCATGGGGTAGTCCTCTCTTCTGAAACTCAATTGTATATACAACTGTGGAACTTTTGACGAGTTTCATGGTGCAGCCGGGGTAAACAATTCAATCTTACCAGACACCAGTGTTCAATACTTAATAAAGTATTATTTATTACAACTGTCTGCATCTCCCCGGTAACGGCGCCATGAAACTTTTGACGAGTTTCGTTAACACGAGTAATTTTCTGAAATATCAGGTTTGGATTATTAAATGAAAAGAGTTATGATTTAGGGAAGGGGTTTAAGGATAAGTTATGATTTCCCTTTTTATTACTCATGTGGGGTGCTTTTGATTTCAACCGGCGCTGTGGTCCTTCCCGCCATGAAACTTTTGACAAACATCACGGTGCAACCTGGATTGACCTTCAATCTGTCACCCTGAAAATCCCTGGTATCTGCACCATGATGCTTCTCTTAACTTCATGTCAAGAAGATACCTGCCATGAAACTTTTGAGCATCTTCCCACTACATGAGTATTTTCTAAAATATTGTCTTTTTATTTACTCGTGTCAAGAAACTGTGCTCCCGAAAGCGCACGGAGTCAAAAATTGCAGTAATTTATAGTAAGTACCGGATCGTTCACTGGAGGATGTGCGATGGAAGCAGGGCCCACGTCGTTTACTAAGATTTTCCACTCGGTTACTCGATTCAAGTTTTGCAAGGTTTTCTAACAACTACTTGACATAATTTAAATCATATCAAGAAAGCAGTAAAATTATTCTACAAAGCATAGTAGACTAGATCGAGGAAAGCAATTAAATCTATACTACGAAAGCAATGTAAAATTATGCTACACTATCTAGAAAGCAGATTTAAAATATGACAGAAGGGACAGGGAGAAAATAATAAAGATTGGACAAGATTTAGATGAAACACAATTAAACTTCCATTTTTATACACAGATCTTAACTTGGGATAATCCTCTAGTTAGCTAACTCTCATGCTTTCTACACCTTGTTCCCTTTAACAGACAGGTACTTATGGTGAGAATTTACATGCTCTTAAGACAACAATTTCTAAGATACCACAGACTTATAACTCCCTCCACAGGCCTTGTGAAGTTACATTACATATCTGTGGTGGATAAGCAACACCTAACACATCATTAGTTGACATGCCCAGTACTCCTATCATTCCCCCATGTCACACCCAAAGTTTCAAATAAAGCCCCAAACCATTCCATAACTCTCAAACCTTTTAACAGATGGACAGCCCCTAATTCTTCCGAGTGACCTCTATGAAAGCATTTTAAAGGAAAGCAGTAAGAAAGCTGTAAAGAAAGCATTTAAATCTATCACTTGGAAGCGTTAAAAACATCTCTTTCCGTTAGTATAAAAGAGCCCATGGTCTTGGTGACCAGATGCAGATCAAGAACCCCCGAGATATCAATAAGCCACAGGGCTTACAACATCTGGGTAGTTATGAGATACAAACTAAATGAAACAGATCCATAAATGAACCTATTCCGGATGTACTCACTCAAGACTCAATTCTAGACTTTGGCAGAAGAAGATAGTAGTCGAAGGAATACTCGAACTTACCTTAGAAATTCACCAAGGCCTATATGTTGTTCCTCTAGTATTATTTATCACATCTCATCTACACCCAAGTGGATATTGACTTAATGCGATATCTAATATCAGATTAGAAACCAATGAATATTTGAAAATCATTCCCCAGACAGGTACTAAACTCTCAATTAAAACACAGATCCTTTCAGTCTAGGTGAGACCTAATCGCTGACTCTGCTTCTAAGCTCTCAAAATCAACCTCCAGTGGAATATGAATTAGTCATAACTGTCGAATTTATCCCTTACTCAGATCCGGATTTTATAAAGGAATTTTTGTTGGAAGTTTATTATGCAACATCAGATTTATATCAAGTCTTCTGTGTCCAAGGAGAAGGATCCCCAAAATAGCAATAAGACCAGAACATCTACATAATAGTATCATGCATACAAGTATATGAAAAGGAAAATAAGGTCCCCCAAAATATATGGTGGGGTTAGACAGAATGCGATACACAAAGGTGAATTAGCCTGAGATGAGAAGAAATCGGCTAAAAGAAAGTGCCAGAGATAGTTGGGGTTTTCCGGACTGCAAACATCTGCTGTCCGGTTCCCAATTTTCCCAGATGATTGATTTTAGACAAAAAAATTCCAAACAACGGTGACCGCCGTCATTTAGTTTTCTTTTGTCTGTGAGTGGAAGAAAAACCCACATATTTCTTGCTGTAATATGTCTTAACTGATTTTGGTCGACATCAGTTAATACTATTGCAACTTGAATTCAGGTTGAGAAATTAAAATAAGGAGAATTAAAACTGTATCTAATTAGGAATTGGCTGAGTGACTAATCGAAACTCTTAGTGAAGAGAACGCTCGCCGAAGCTTCCACCAACCACTAGCCAGATCATGCAAAATAACAAATAATGATTGACACGCCGAAGACGGGTTAGTCGATATCCCTATGAAGGGACCTTTCACCAACATTAATCTGTGCATTTCTCATTATCCGTTCATACACACAATGAAAGAGAAAAACATAAAAGTAAGAAAATATTTTTGGTATTGTGTGGGTGTTAAGCACACAATAAGTGGACACTAATGGGTTGAAATGTGTAATGGATAGAAATCAGATGAATTGGGCCCAGGCCCAATACATCCATGCAACTTACACAAATCATGGAAGAAAAATATTTTTGAAGTTTTCAAAATAAAAGGATAGTTCAATTCGAATTATTGGAGTAATTCGAAATGAGAATGCATGAAGGATGAAGTATTACTTTACCCAATTAATCATTGCCAGAAATTGGAACATCATCTAATTCGAATTATTGATCAATTCGAATTAATTCGAATTGGACAACTCGAATTGGCGAAGTCCTTTTCTTGCTCAAATTGACTAAGGCATTTACCTCAAGGGGAAGGTGAATTCGAATTGTTCAGCAATTTGAATTAATTCGAATTGCACAATTCGAATTGGTTAGAGATGGAAAATAAACTAAGGCATGAATGGGTGGTATGCAATACAATGTGGTTTTCCTTGCCAATTCGAATTGTTGAACCAATTCGAATTAATTCGAATTGGAGAATTCGAATTGGTTGAAAACCACATGAAAGAAATTTTTAGTTGTGCAATTCGAATTTCTTAGGCAATTCGAGATAATTCGAATTGCCTCAATTCGAATTACACATTTTTGAACAATAATAATTTTTGTTCTCACAAGTATTGTAACACCCCGGTTTTTGGTCACCCAGGTCGGGATGTCACCGCCACATCTCCCTAGTAAGACACGGTTTCTCCGAGCTTACTAAAGAGATGCAAGGCTAGGTATTGCAGTATTTAAAACATTTAAATCATTCAAAATAGCCCATACAATATAATTCGAAAATAATAATAGCATAGCGCAGCGGAAATATTTGGTTTAGTACAGTATCGCAGCGGGAAATATAAATAGGGCCAACATGGCCAAAACACGGGTTAAACAGGCCCGTTCATAATATAGTCTAAAGTACGAATTTAAAAGCAAAATAACAATCCCCAAAAATCCCATGCATGATTCGTGCTCACACATGCTCATTCCACATATTCTGTAAGGAAAGGAATAAAAACGGTTTTGGTCAGCAAAATTGCTGAGTAAGTTAACACATGCATGATCGTAGGGTTTTAAAGCCATAAATTTAATAATTTAACAAAGCATGATAATAACATAATATTTAATTTCATCTAATCCATATCCAATAGCATAATTTATCTCAGGGCTCTATTTAATGACACATATCACATGGTTTAATCATAAAAGCCATAATTTAAATAAAGCATTTAAATAATTTAATTGGACAACAACATAATTTAATCTAATTTAATTTAGTTTAGAATCCCCATTACATTCCCGATTTGGTATCTCAAAGTTTCACGATAGCATCGCGATGTCAACAAGTTTAGCCGGTAGCCCGGCGGCCGCAACCGTATCAGCCATACCCAGTACCACTCCGGAGCCTCGGGAAACCCATACGGATATTCACGAGAGTGTAGGCTCTATATTTCGCCATTTAGGCAATCCATATCTCAAGTTTAGCGCGCGGGGTCACCATCGTCCATTACGGCACGAAGTGAATCGTTAGGGGGCACCCTGCAGAGCACTCACCCCTAATTTTAATTTATCAAGTTTGTAAGGGGATTTAATTTTAAAAATCTGACTTCAATTGTATTTATTTAAAAATAATATCTCAACTCGTTTTAACCCTAAAGGTTAATTCCATGTTTCAACAAGATTTCAAGATTTCGTTTCGGTAAACCACAGTTTACTCTAAAATTCGTCTAAAATCAGATTTAATTTCAAAAATTCCAAAATATCATATCTGACTCGGAAACATCAAGATCTACAACTTTCGTGTTTTAACTTTTTCGATCCGAGATACCTAAGTAGGTCAAAATCACCAATTTTCGCATAAGAATAATTCTGTCCGAGTTTAATGTGTCACAGTTTAAAGATTTCGATTTCTACCATACCAATTCAACTCCAAATTTAATGAAATTTGACAGAGATCATCTTAAGACAACTATCTACAACTTTCATGTTCGGCCAAAGATATAAAACAGTCTAGATCCTATGTCAAAAACGTGATCAAGATCATTCCTAAGTTCTGTCCAAGATTTCAAGATCTAGATTCCAACAGTTCGGTTTCAGTGGGTTTTCACATATCAAATCAGTTCCAAAAATTCTCAAAACTTTACAGTAGCTAGATCTAAGTCTTAGGAACGTTTTTCGTGTTTTAAGTTTTTCCGTTTGAGTTCGTTTTAAGGTTCGGAAAAATTTATCAAATCTGTTGCGCCGGTAGAAAGTTTAGATTGATAGATTTTCGGGTTCTTGTTAATCTTTTAGGTTTGAATGTTTTAATTCATCCCAAAACCATGTAAGAGTTAACTTACCGAGTTTACGAACGTCGGGGATGTCTAATTCGGAGGCGTGGCTTCCAGATCACTGTTTCTCCTCTCCGTTCGTCGGGTTCTACGATCTAGATCCAATACGGGGTGTAGAAAGAAAAGAACCGCAGTTAGAATCCGTTTTCGGATTGAAACGTGAAAAGATTTATCGGACTAGAGCTTACCACAATGTTTGGAGATCCTTGGATTTTCGTCCAAAGCTGCTGCCTCCGTTTGGTGCTTTCCGTTGACTCCGAATTTAGGGTTTCGAACGTATAGAAGGTTGTAGGGTTTTGTAAACTTGTTTGGGGCTTATTTATAGATTTCTCAATCCCTAGGGGTCCAACATCTGACCTAAAGGTCTTGGGTCGAGAGATGTTCAACCGAAAGTCGAAAAATGCGCGTTCGGGCGAGAGATTCACGCAACGGGCGAATCTGTCAAGTGGCGCGGTCGTGGCGCGCTGTTTCCCCTTCCACCGCGCGGCACTCGCCTGGACTTCGGTCCGGGCGGGTCGTGCGATCCGTCGTGCTTTTCCGCCTCTCTTTCGGGTTTCTATCCCTCTATGCTCCCGAATTCCGATTTTCGGGGTATATTCGGGTTTCTACTTTCTCTCTAAATTTTCTCTCGGGTCTAATTGGATGTTTTGGACTTGAATCCTCGAGTTCATTAGTGTCGGGTTTTGGTGTACAATTTATTTACCTTTAATAATTCCTTTTATTTAATTAAATTCCTTTTTAAGTTAAAATCTCATTTCCTTATCTTTATTTATTTCCTTATTTGCTGGATTCATTTATTTATTTATGGTATTTATTGTATTTATTATTTATTTATTTAATTATTGTTTTATTTAATGATGGAAAATGCTCGGGTATTACAGTCTACCCTCCTTAAGAATCAACTTCGTCCTCGAAGTTGTGTTTCGGCTTTTCTCGTGCTAAGGTCTTGTGTTTGTTTTATTATGTTGTGACTGAACTTAGAATTAAAACTTCTAAGCTGCCTACGTACCCGGTAAAGGGATCAAGCCATAACGTAGTTCAACAGTTTACAAAAGTGCACGGAAAATTAGGTGGTATCACATCCTCTCCCCCTTAAGATTGCAGTTATGTCCCCATAACTGTGTCGGTATCGGTTTGGAACAATGTCGGGTATCGTTCTCTCATGTCGGATTCTACTTCCCAAGTTGCCGTCTCACTTTCGTGGTTTGACCAAAGAACCTTGATCATTTTGACGATTTTGTTCCTCGTTACTCGTTCCTTAGTATCGAGAATACGCACTGGGACTTCTTCATAAGTCAAATCTTCATCGAGCTCAGTTATCTCCGGTTGAAGTACATGTGTCGGGTCCGGCACATACTTCTTTAGTTGCGAGACATGGAAGACATTATGAACTCGATCTAAGTGTTGCGGTAAAGCCAATCGGTAGGCTAGAGTTCCGACTCGTTCTAGAATTTCGTAAGGTCCTATGTATCGAGGACTTAACTTCCCTCGTTTGCCAAAGCGCATCACCCCCTTCATGGGTGATATCTTTAGCATGACCCTATCTCCCACTTGAAATTCTAGGTCTCGTCGTCTCACGTCGGCATAACTCTTTTGACGGTCTTGCGCGGCTTTCATCTTCCCTTGAATCACTTTGATTTGTTGAGCCATGTCTTCGATAAGTTGTGGTCCCACTACCACGGACTTATCGTTTTCTTCCCAGCTCAAAGGGCTTCGGCACTTTCGTCCATACAACGCCTCGAAAGGTGCCATGCCGATACTAGCATGGTAGCTATTATTATAGGAAAACTCAATCAAGGGTAAATGAGATTCCCAATTCCCTTTGAATTCCAACACACATGCTCTCAGCATGTCTTCTAGTGTTTGGATTGTTCTCTCGGTTTGTCCATCCGTCATCGGGGTGGAATGCGGTGCTCATTTTGATTTGAGTACCGAGAGCTTTTTGTAACTCCGTCCAGAAATGAGAGACAAATCTACTCTCTATCGGAAATGATATCATGTGGTACTCCATGTCGTCGTACCACATTATCAATGTAGGCTCGGGCCAATTGGTCCATAGTCCACGTATCTTTCATTGGGATAAATATGGCTGTCTTCGTTAGCCTATCCACAATCACCCAAATCTTGTTCATGCCTTTAGGTGATCGGGGTAATCCCGAGACAAAGTCCATCGAGATGCTATCCCACTTCCAACTTGGAATCTCCAGTGGTTGCATCAATCCTAAGGGTTTATGTCGCACTGCCTTAACTTTTTGGCAGGTGAGACATCTCGCCACGAAATTTGCCACTTCCTTCTTCATTCCCGGCCACCAATAGATCTTCTTCAGATCTTTGTATAGCTTGTCACCTCCGGGATGTACGGAATATGGCGTGTTGTGCCCTTCCTCCATCAACCTTTCTTTCAACTCGGCACATTTAAGAGGCACACACCATCTCCCTTTGAAACGGATGCTTCCATCCTCGTGGACAGCAAATCCTACTGCCTTTCCTTCGGCAATATACCCTTTTATCTTCTCGAGTTTCGGGTCGCCCGGTTGAGCGAGTCGAATCTCGTCCAATATTGGAGTTTCTACGACCATGGCATTGACCGTTTCTCTCACTGTGCCAGGATGCACAAGTTCTAACTCCAATCTCGCCAACTCCATGTACAATGCCGGCGGAATTACCAACGAGTTTGTCACGTGTTGGGTTTTCCGACTTAGGGCATCGGCTACCACATTCGCCTTCCCCTCGTGGTATGCTATCTCTAAATCGTAGTCTTTAATGAGTTCCAACCACCTACGCTGTCTCAAATTCAACTCCTTCTGAGTGAATATATATTTCAAGCTTTTGTGGTCGGTGAACATTCGACACTTCCGCCCATAAAGATAATGTCTCCATATCTTTAGAGCGAATACGACCGCTGCCAACTCCAGGTCGTGGGTCGGATAATTCTCCTCGTGAGGTTTTAGTTGACGTGATGCATAGGCTACGACTCTCGAGTCTTGCATCAAGACACAACCTAAACCTTCCTTCGAAGCATCGCTATATACTTCGAAGTCACCATTCTCTGATGGTAATGTTAATACGGGTGTGGTTGTGAGTCGTTTCTTCAGCTCTTGAAACGCAGTCTCACACGCTGCGGTCCACTCGTATTTTGCTCCTTTCTTTAGTAGCTGGGTCAAAGGACGTGCAATGCTTGAAAAGTCCTTCACAAATCGTCTATAATACCCGGCTAATCCAAGGAAACTCCTCATTTCCGTTGGACTCTTGGGAGTTGCCCATTCAGTTACGGCAGAGACTTTTGCCGGATCCACTGATACTCCATCAGCAGATACTATGTGTCCGAGAAATGCCACTTCTTTCAGCCAGAAGTCACATTTCGACAGCTTGCCGTATAGCTGATTTCTTCGCAAGATTTCTAACACTTGATGTAGGTGTTTGGCATGCTCTTCCTCGCTCTTGAGTAGATCAGGATGTCGTCGATGAACACCACGACACATTGGTCTAATAATTCTCGAAACACGTTGTTCATGAGATTCATGAACATGGCCGGAGCGTTTGTTAACCCGAAGGATAACACTGTGAACTCGTAATGGCCATATCGCGTTCGAAATGCCGTCTTCGGAATGTCCTTCTCGGCGATCCTCAATTGATGATACCCAGATCGCAAATCGATCTTCGAGAATACCGAAGCTCCCTTCAGTTGATCAAACAGATCCTCTATTCTCGGTAGGGGGTATTTATTCCTAATGGTCACTTGGTTTAGTCCTCGGTAATCTATGCAAAGACGTAGTCCTCCATCTTTCGTCTTGACAAATAAAACCGGTGCTCCCCAAGGGGACGTACTCGGTCTTATGTAGCCTTTTCCCAATAGTTCCTCGAGTTGTTCCTTTAACTCCTTCATTTCCAGTGGTGCCATCCGGTACGGAGCCTTCGAGACAGGCTCTGTCCCCGGAATGAGATCTATAGTGAATTCAAGATCTCTCTCAGGTGGCATGCCCGGAACGTCTTCAGGGAACACGTCCGGGTATTCTCTTACCACTGGTATGCTATCAACCTTGTTTCCTTCCGCCTCAAGGTTGTGCACATAGCACGCATATAGTTCATATCCCTTACGCATCAAGTTACTTAGTTTAAGTGCACTAAGAATTTTGTTACTTTTTTTAGGGGGCTGAGAGTAAAAGATAACCCTCTTTCCCCTACTTTTTGACAAGGTGATCTTTTGCTTTTGGCATTCGATCACCGCTTTATACTGGGATAGCCAATCCATCCCCAGTATGATGTCAAAGTCTCTTAAGTTAAATTCTACTAAGTTCGCGAAGAATTCTACGTTCTTTATCACTACAGGAATTCCGTTATATAGTTTAGAGCAAGACACTACTTCTCGAGAAGGCAATTGAATTCCTAAGCTAATTCTCTCGCACTTAGGTAGATCTAACTCAGGCACTATCCTTGATGCTATAATTGAGCAACTAGCTCCAGAATCAAATAGAACTCTAAGGGGCGTATTCAACACATAAAATGTACCTGCCATCACTTCTCCTTGCGCAGGCACGTCCGCTTGGTTCACCACGTTCAGCCTCCCCATAGGGCGTCCCTGATTGCCCTGCTGATTCGCGTTCTGCTGCTGGTTTTGCTGTTGGTTTTGATTCTGCGGGGGCGGAGGTCGTTGGTTCTGGTTCTGGTTTTGCGGTCTATTTTGAGGGGGTCTGTACCCTTGGTTATTGCCGTTTCGCCCGTTTTGGTTTTGAGGCTGTTCTTGCCCCGCGACTAAGTCGTCCCTCTTTGTTATGTTCTCGAGCCTAGTTCGGCAATCCCGTCGAACGTGACCCATTCGACCGCATCGGTAACAGGCGCCTTGTTGCGGGCATCCCCTTGCCAGATGGGGTCGTCCACATCTCGGGCAAGGCGGTACCGGATCTTCCTGGTTGAACCTCCTCCCAGTGTTGTTTTGTTGGGGCCTATTCGACCCTCTGCGCTGCTCGTTCCTTCCAGTGTTGTTCTCGTTTCTTGAGTCTCGACTTCTCTTGTCTTGAGGACCCCTGCTGGACTCCCCACTCACCCTCCTTTTCAGCTGCTGCACGCGTGCTACCGCTACGGCGCGATCATATACGGCTTGCAAATCGGGGTAGTGTACCCCCGCAATCACTTCGCGCACGGACAGGTTCAGTCCCATCTCGAACTTCTGTGCCTTTTCTGCATCAGTAGGCACTAGCCTTGGTGCGAACCTCACTAGCTCCTTGAAGCGTGTGTAGTATTCCTGCACCGTTTGGCTTCCTTGCTTCAGCGACAGGAACTCTTCGTACATGGCAGCTTTAGTACTCAAGGGATAGAATCGATCCCTGAGTAGTTCCATCATCTCCATCCACGAGTAAGGCTCGTCATCTTCGGTCAGTTTCGCTTGCGTCGCCTGCCACCAGTCGTCAGCTTCGCCTCCCAAGTAGTATGAGGCGACATGCACTCTTTCTCCTTCCGGACATTTGACTGCTCCCAGCAGCTTGTCGAAAGTCCGGATCCATTCCTCCAGTTTAGCTGGATCCTCCTCACCAGCGTAGTGGGGCGGCTGGTAAGGATTCACCATCGCCAAGTAGTTAGGGCGAGCTTGGGGCGGAGGTACCGCCGCAGCTTGACCCTGGTTGACTTGCGCGTTCCCGAGCGCAATCAACACTTCCTCTATCGTCCTAAGACGATCGCCCACATTGTTCGGTGCGGGGGCGTCCTGCGCACCTTGGGGCTGTTCCATCTCAGGTTGAATGGGTTCAGTAACGTTTGGTGGTGTTTCAGTGGGTGTTTCAGTGGTGGTTTGGGGAGCGGGTTGAGTTCTTCCTCTTCCTCTGGGTGCCATTCTGGTACAAATAGGATAGTTTAGGACTTTATGAATTTAGCATATAGTCTAAGCGATTTCTATAAATGTATATGTGTGTTGCAATTTAGCACGTGGTGCTTTGTTCAAACTAAGAGGCGTCGTACGCTTCGGGGTTTTATTTTAATTTGTTTTATTTTATTTCGATTTTTTTTTCTTTTTGGGTGTACGGACAGATCTGTCCGGGTTTTTTTTTTTCGATTTATTAAAAATAAATGGGGCATTTTATTTCCTCAAAAGAAATTTTAGTACAAAAGTAGAAATATTTTCCTAGCAAAATAGTATCTAACAATAGAATCTCTAGTGTCTCATGACATCCTCCGGTGGGGTAGCAGGATCTTCCTCCGGATCTTCCTCCGGATCTTCCTCCTCCGAACTCGGCGGCAGTAGCTCGTCAAAGATAGTGTTTAAGTCCTGCCCGTGGGCATCGATGTATTCTTTTAGTATTAAGTTTTGTGTAGTGAGGGTTTGGACTTGGCGCTCGAGTTGGTTTATGCGGTGATGATCCGCCTCTCTCAAGTTGCCCATGTGGCGTAAATCGGCCTCCAATTGAGCCATACGGTTTTGCTCTAGGGTTTGGTGGGAATCGAGATGAACACTCATCATCCTGACCATCAACTGCATCATGTCTTGACTAACCATCTAGCGCAAGCAAGAGATCTAAGTTAATATTCGCCAAGATTCTAAGTTCAATTCGCCAAGATTCTAGGTTCAATTTCGCCAAGATTCTAGGTTCAAATTCGCCAAGATTCTAAGTTCAAGTTTTGCCAAGATTCTAAGTTCAAGTTTCCAAGATTCTAAGTTCATAACAGAGATGCAACATGCAAATGCAAATGATATTTCCCACCAATAATAATTTAATGCAATATATATATATATATTTTTTTCCATGGGTTTTAAAATAAAAAATTTTCCATGGAAATAATACTTTAAAATTTAAAATAATAGTCAAAATACTAATAAGAGCTTAAAAATAGTAATGGTTTAAAAATAATAGTTTAAAAATAGCCGGGCTCTGATACCAACTTGTAACACCCGGTTTTTGGTCACCCAGGTCGGGATGTCACCGCCACATCTCCCTAGTAAGACACGGTTTCTCCGAGCTTACTAAAGAGATGCAAGGCTAGGTATTGCAGTATTTAAAACATTTAAATC
Organism: Hygrophila difformis; assembly: GCA_030278955.1. Lineage (NCBI taxonomy): Eukaryota > Viridiplantae > Streptophyta > Magnoliopsida > Lamiales > Acanthaceae > Hygrophila > Hygrophila difformis. The sequence goes on along the minus strand of JAOANR010000005.1, from coordinate 28,691,010 downwards.
ATTCAAAATAGCCCATACAATATAATTCGAAAATAATAATAGCATAGCGCAGCGGAAATATTTGGTTTAGTACAGTATCGCAGCGGGAAATATAAATAGGGCCAACATGGCCAAAACACGGGTTAAACAGGCCCGTTCATAATATAGTCTAAAGTACGAATTTAAAAGCAAAATAACAATCCCCAAAAATCCCATGCATGATTCGTGCTCACACATGCTCATTCCACATATTCTGTAAGGAAAGGAATAAAAACGGTTTTGGTCAGCAAAATTGCTGAGTAAGTTAACACATGCATGATCGTAGGGTTTTAAAGCCATAAATTTAATAATTTAACAAAGCATGATAATAACATAATATTTAATTTCATCTAATCCATATCCAATAGCATAATTTATCTCAGGGCTCTATTTAATGACACATATCACATGGTTTAATCATAAAAGCCATAATTTAAATAAAGCATTTAAATAATTTAATTGGACAACAACATAATTTAATCTAATTTAATTTAGTTTAGAATCCCCATTACATTCCCGATTTGGTATCTCAAAGTTTTCACGATAGCATCGCGATGTCAACAAGTTTAGCCGGTAGCCCGGCGGCCGCAACCGTATCAGCCATACCCAGTACCACTCCGGAGCCTCGGGAAACCCATACGGATGTTCACGAGAGTGTAGGCTCTATATTTCGCCGTTTAGGCAATCCATATCTCAAGTTTAGCGCGCGGGGTCACCATCGTCCATTACGGCACGAAGTGAATCGTTAGGGGGCACCCTGCAGAGCACTCACCCCTAATTTTAATTTATCAAGTTTGTAAGGGGATTTAATTTTAAAAATCTGACTTCAATTGTATTTATTTGAAAAAATAATATCTCAACTCGTTTTAACCGTAAAGGTTAATTCCATGTTTCAACAAGATTTCAAGATTTCGTTTCGGTAAACCACAGTTTACTCTAAAATTCGTCTAAAATCAGATTTAATTCCAAATATTCCAAAATTTCATATCTGACTCGGAAACATCAAGATCTACAACTTTCGTGTTTTAACTTTTTCGATCCGAGATACCTAAGTAGGTCAAAATCACCAATTTTCGCATAAGAATAATTCTGTCCGAGTTTAATGTGTCACAGTTTAAAGATTTCGATTTCTACCATACCAATTCAACTCCAAATTTAATGAAATTTGACAGAGATCATCTTAAGACAATTATCTACAACTTTCATGTTCGGCCAAAGATCTAAAACAGTCTAGATCCTATGTCAAAAACGTGATCAAGATCATTCCTAAGTTCTGTCCAAGATTTCAAGATCTAGATTCCAACAGTTCTGTTTCGGTGGGTTTTCACATATCAAATCAGTTCGAAAAATTCTCAAAAATTTACAGTAGCTAGATCTAAGTCTTAGGAACGTTTTTCGTGTTTTAAGTTTTTCCGTTTGAGTTTGTTTTAAGGTTCGGAAAAATTCATCAAATCTGTTGCGCCGGTAGAAAGTTTAGATTGATAGATTTTCGGGTTCTTGTTAATCTTTTAGGTTTGAATGTTTTAATTCATCCCAAAACCATGTAAGAGTTAACTTACCGAGTTTACGAACGTCGGGGATGTCTAATTCGGAGGCGTGGCTTCCAGATCACCGTTTCTCCTCTCCGTTCGTCGGGTTCTACGATCTAGATCCAATACGGGGTGTAGAAAGAAAAGAACCGCAGTTAGAATCCATTTTCGGATTGAAACGTGAAAAGATTTATCGGACTAGAGCTTACCACAACGTTTGGAGATCCTTGGATTTTCGTCCAAAGCTGCTGCCTCCGTTTGGTGCTTTCTGTTGACTCCGAATTTAGGGTTTCGAACGTATAGAAGGTTGTAGGGTTTTGTAAACTTGTTTGGGGCTCCCAAGGGGCTTATTTATAGATTTCTCAATCCCTAGGGCGTCCAACATCTGACCTAAAGGTCTTGGATCGAGAGATGTTCAACCGAAAGTCGAAAAATCCGCGTTCGGGCGAGAGATTCACGCAACGGGCGAATCTGTCAAGTGGCGCGGTCGTGACGCGCTGTTTCCCCTTCCACCACGCGGCCACCGCGCGGCACTCGCCTGGACTTCGGTCCGGGCGGGTCGTGCGATCCGTCGTGCTTTTCCGCCTCTCTTTCGGGTTTCTATCCCTCTATGCTCCCGAATTCCGATTTCCGGGGTATATTCGGGTTTCTACTTTCTCTCTAAATTTTCGCTCGGGTCTAATTGGATGTTTTGGACTTGAATCCTCGAGTTCATTAGTGTCGGGTTTTGGTGTACAATTTATTTACCTTTAATAATTCCTTTTATTTAATTAAATTCCTTTTTAAGTTAAAATCTCATTTCCTTATCTTTATTTATTTCCTTATTTGCTGGATTCATTTATTTATTTATGGTATTTATTGTATTTATTATTTATTTATTTAATTATTGTTTTATTTAATGATGGAAAATGCTCGGGTATTACAAGTATGGGTTAGGTGTACACTGTGCTGTAATGATGAATTTAGATTTACCAAATCCCTCATCTCACATCAATGTCACTTCACAGCCACCCTAGTGAGGTTTTTCAAGAAATAGACAAACACATGTCCAGTGGGTATTGGCAAGATTTAAACCCTATTTCTACAAACAAAGGATTCAAAGATTAAAGAACCTAAAACATCTAGTTATCTAAGAATTACATGAATAAACTAAGATTTATTAAGTTTGAATGTCAACTAGGACATAATAAATGTAACCTAGTTGAAACAAACAAACAAGCTAAGCATTTATTACTAAAGAAAGCATTAAAGAGTGCCAAAACACATGAATAATACCATTTCTGGAAATTTTTCTTGTATTGACACTTTGAAAGCAAAATAAAGAACCCAAAACCATCATTAACTTGAAGGAAGGGTTTATTCTAACTAGAAAGCATGTAAAAATTCTGGAAATGGCTACTCTAAGGGTTACACAAACTGCTTCTACACTATACTAAGATTAAAGCATGTAAAAATTATCTACTTGCAAGGAAAAATAAACTAAACTACACTAAACTACCTACCTAACCCTTAAGGGGTGTGGAACCTCCTGCTGTTCTTTTTGTCCCAGCTGCTTTTTGGTTAAATTCTTGATCTCCTTGCTCTGTTGTGAAAGGTCTGCTTTTATAGACAAATTTTCGAAACCCTAGGCCCACCAATGTTGTGCTCATGCTCCACAGCTTCAATGAGTGAAGTTCGAATTATCTCAATCAATTCGAATTAATTCGAATTGTGAGACCTCTTCCTTGAGCTGGAAATGTGGCATTCAGTTATCAATTCGAATTGTTGTGAAGAATTCGAATTGGTCTTTTCTCGAATTGGATGAGGGTTTCTGCTTGGCTTCCTTGCATTTGTTGGCAATTCGAATTATTTGTGCCAGTTCGAATTAATTCGAATTGGACAATTCGAATTGCATCTTCTTCTTACCTTTGGGTTTCTTCTCTCTTCATTCCCTAATTCGAATTATTCAAGCCAATTCGAATTAGCTCTTCTGCATCCCTTCCCAACACTTAACAAATTTTTCTTCTTCTCCTCAGCAATTCGAATTACAAGAGCAATTCGAATTAATTCGAATTGCGTAATTCGAATTGGGCTTCAACACTTAGCCAAAATTCAGTTGTGGGATTTTCAATCTTTTCCCCATCTTTTTGGATTTTTGTGGGCTATATTATTCTTTTGCCCATCTTTTCATTCATTTTTCTTTTCTTTTTCCTTTTTTCATGTTTTTGGATTTTTCTAACACAAATACAATTTAAAATTGCATATTTTGTGTCTTTTTATTACCGGCTCGATGTTTTTACAAACTAGCATTAATCTGTTAAATTCAACTGCTTTCTTATTACAATAAGATGGAAACACGATCAAAATGTCCGTCTCAGACACGGAAATGGATTGAAAATAATGGTCAATTTTGGCCATTATCAACATCCTCACATTTAATACTGATCATCCCCGAGCAGTCAGAGTCAGTGATCCTAGGAGCTTGGACTCTGCATATTCAATCCATTTGCGTGGCCTCAGAAATTTCATTCTTCTTATATTGGGATAAGACAATCAAAATTACAAGTATTAAACTCTCTTGGTTGCAGTGTTTAATGGAATGATACTTCTCACTTGAGTGAACACACAAACCAATCATTATTGTTAATTCTTCTTGAATAGGTGTTTAGAAAGAATTCATTGGCTTACTTCTTGAATTCAAGTATTACATGATCATTGATTAATAGAAACAGAGCCTCACATATAGTAGAATCGGAAAGTTCACTCACTCTCAAGATTGGCTTTTATCATCAACGCTCAAAATCCAATTCAATTAAATTCTCCCATAAGCTTGCAACTGGACCAACTCGCCACCGGCTCATTTCCTCAAATCGAGATCCCGAGGTCTTATTCAAGGTTATAACGGGGCATACGGTTGTAACATTTGGTAGGAAAGGAAAATATTGGGCTAAAAAGTGACACGACACCATTCCACCATAACTTGGCATTTTTTAGAATTTATGATCATCGTTATTTCTTTCTTTTGTTTTTCTTTCCTTTTCTATTGCATGACATTAGACTTTGTCTAATTTGCTTTGTCATTCTACAATTTATTCTTGTTGAATACTTCCTCTGTTCTCATATAATTGCTCCCATCATGCATTTCACGCAGTCCAAGACACATTTTTAGATGTCAATAACTCAAAGTATATATAAGTAAAAATTATAAAAAAATAATATTATAAAACTATGTGATTAGACGAATCTAACAAGATATCACTTGACTATGTTTTATCTTATATAACTATGCCAAAAAAATTGATCAAAGTTACTCAATGAATAGTAACTACTATGCAAATGGAGCAATTATATGAGAACGGAGGAAGTAGATCTCAACTTCTTTTTTTTTTTTTGAATCGGTTTATAGCATACCGATTGACATTTTTGATGATCAAAAATTACAATGCCTTGATGGGATGGCTCATGTACACTTGGGTTTGATTTTCTTGGTCTTTTTGTAAGGCTGGGAATAATATAGTGGTTTCAAAGAAAAATTAGGCTTAAAGGCTCAAGTTGGTTAATCCTAAAGGGAAAATGTTTTTGGGTTTGGAATTCAAACGAAAGCCAAAATTTTGGGTTTGTCTAAGTACCTCGATCATATGCTCGATTTCGGGAATATGGCATGGTCTTGAATCGGTCCCAACCGCAAGTTCTAGTGTCCTTTAATCGAATTGATTTTCACACAACAAGGAATAGAATGAGTAAAAGTGACTCATGGCTCAGATCTCACAAGGTACGGTTTGATCATGTCATACATTTATTCTCAAATTTAGCCTTTGAAAATTCTTACAACTTATTCAATCAAATTCTCAACATGAAGATTTGTTTTTCTTTCAAGTGATTATATCATTGGATTTTTATAGCTCAAAACTTCGAGAATTCATGTCATGCATATTTTTAATTGTTTTATCCCAATTTAATAATTTGAAAATTTCATCATCAGCCTAAATTCAACATGTGAATTTAGGTGACAGATTTATGCTTGTTTTATGCCGGTTTGTTTAATTGAAAGCAGTAAAAAGACACTGTGAACATGCAAGCAGATTACTTCAAAATTCATTAAAAATCGAGTTTAAATCTACAAATTCTGAAATTTGACCAGTGACTCCAAAGCAGATAGATGAACAAGTTTCATGTTTTAATTTTTTCAATCCAAGATAGGGAAGTAGGTGAAAAACGTCAATCTTTAACAAGATGATATTCTGTCCGAAAATTCTAACACCAGTTTTAAGATTTCAAGATCTACCATAGCAAACTAACTCAAAATTTGATGAAATTTTACAGAGAAATACCTAAGACATATATCTACAACTTTCATGTTCGGCTAAAGTTCTGAATCGGTCTAGATCTAATGTCAAAAACGTCTACAAGTTCGGACCTATGTTCTGTCCAGATTTCAAGATCCAATTTCAAAGCAGTTTGGTTTGAGATCGATTTCAGATATCAAATCATAACGAAAAATTATGAAATTTTTACAGTAGCTAGATAACTTCTTAGGAACGTTTTTTACTTTTAAGTTTTCTCATTTGAACAGGTTTAAGGGTTCGGAAAAATCATACAAAAACGCTGCGCCGTTAAAGATTTCGTTTTGACAGATTTTACGTTCTTGGTTTAAATCGTTAGATCAAGTGTATTTTAAATCCTCCCAAAATCATAGTAAGATTAACTTACTGATCTTTGGGCGTCCGGGATCGTCGATTCGGAGGCGTGGCTTTCAGTCCACCGTTTATCTTCTCCGTTCGTCGGGTTCTTCGTTCTAGATCCGATTCGGGGTGTAGAGAAGAAAGAGAACGAAGTTAGGATTCGTTTTCGAATCAAGATTGTAAAGAAACGAATGGATCAGAACTTACCACAACGTTAGAGATCTCCTGATTTTCGTCCAAAACAGTCCTCGCCTTGGTTTCGTGCCTCCGACGACTCCGGGATTAGGGTTTTCGAACGTATAGAGAGTTGTAGGGTTTTTGAAAAGTGTTCGGGGCTGCCAAGAGGTTTTATTTATAGATAGGCACGACCTAGGGACGTCCAAGGTCGGCCTTGGTGAGTCTTGAGCCGAAAGGAGTTCAACCGAAGTCGGAAAATCCGGATTCGGGCGAGTGAATCTCGCAACCGGCGAATCTGTCGAGTGGCGCGGGGTTGGCGCGCCGAGTGGCCAATCACCGCGCGGCCACCGTGCGGCCCACGCCTAGACTTCGGTCCGGGTGGGTCGTGCGACCCGTCGGGCATTTCCTCATCTCTTTCGGACTTCTATCCCTCTATGTTCTCGGATTCGGATTTCCGGGATATTTTCGGGCTCCTAGTTCCTATCTTAATTCTTACTCGGGTCTAGATTTAATATTGGCCTCGAATTCTCGAGTACATTAGTGTCGGTTATACTTGTACAATTTATTTGATTAATTCCATCTTTGGCTTTACGGGTATTGGAAATTAAACTCCATTTCCCATTTCCTTATCTATGTATTATGTTTATTCATTTATTTATTTTTATTATTTTGTTTATTGTTTATTTATTTATTTTATTTTATTTTATTTATTTTATTTATTTATTTATTTATTTTATGTTGCAAAATTCTCGGGTATTATATGTATAACCCGAGTTTTGGCCATGTCGACCCTATATTTAAATTTCCGTTGCACTTTTATTATTACTATCATGTGTGGATGATGCTACATTATTATTTTTAAGTAATTCCGGACTTGTTTTTAAAACTTTTTCCAATACCCATAGCCTTGCATCTATTTAGCAAGCTCGGAGGATCCGTGTCTTGCTAGGGAGGTGTGGCGGTGGCATCCCGGCCTGGGTTATCAAATCTGGGGTGTTACACGCTCCCAGCAAGCAATTAGGGCACTACCTCACTTGGACTAGGGCACGCTGAAAAAGATAGAAACCGAAGCCCTTCCTGTCTCCGTTCAATCGCCGGCGCCCAGCGCCAACCACCACTCCACCGGACGCTGCCCGCGCTTATTTTGTGTATCTGAGACGAGAAGTCGAGAACTCGCCAGTCGCCACCACTCTTTCCCTCTGTGCTCTCGTTGTGGCCGTTGCTCTTGTTTCTCATCAGCTGCTCGGCCTTGCTCCGCCGCCGTTCCACCGCCCTCGCTGCACATCACTTCCTTCCCTGTGCTAAATTCGACTCTTGCTTGGACTCTCAGGTTTGCTCTTTCTTTCTCCCCCATCTATCCTTTTTCAGTTTTGCAATAATCATTGAACATGACGGTAGGGACTGTATTTCTCCCGATCTGCATATTTTGAATTAGTGATTTTAATGATTAATGATTAGCGATTTTAATGACGGCAGGGACTAGTCAACTGTCGGAGGCATTTGAGGCAAATGTCTATTGTGCTCAATATCTCAGCAAGTTTGACAATACATAAGGAGATAGTTCTTTAGTCTTTTAATTTTGATTAGCTGCAACAATGATGTTATGGGATAAGGGCTTAATAGAGTTGTATATGAATGATATTTAGGTGATCTCTAGAGCGGACAACAGGTGACCTAATAGATTGATGCCAGAAGTTTGGTAGCTGAGCCAAGAGACGAAGTTTGGTTGTAAATTGGTAATTTGATTCTTTATGTTTTGCTTAGAATTTCGAATTTCATTCATATTATGCTAGAAATAATTATAGATTTCATCATTCATCCAGAATGTTAATTCTTATTTACACATGAAATTCAACATAGTGCCATAGCAGTTGGCACTTCAATTCTAAAGACATAAAAATTTAATTTATTTTATTTATGTAGTTTCTTAGGATACCATATGAATGTCTACAAATGCATCAATGGTCGATTCTACTGCTCCAGCACTTATGCCAACTGATGATGTGAATCCCAGTGCTAATGAATTGGAAAGTCCATGTAAAAATACTGGTATTGATGATTTGAGACAGGAATCGGAAGAGGAAAATGATGTCAGCAATAATATTCAATCTCGAGGCCAAAAAAGAAAAACATCGAAGGTGTGGGAAGACTTTGAGCAGAATATTGTTGATAGTATTAGTTTTGCAATCTGCAAGCATTGCAAAACCAAGCTGTCTATGGGAAAATCAAAGCAAACAACCAATTTGAAAAGGCATCTTAGCAATTGTCAGGCTAAAAAAAGCAAAAGTTTCAAAAGAGGCACAACAAAAGAAATTTACTTTCAAAGCACCAGACAGTGTTTCTTTGGCAAGATCATCTCTTTATAGTGGGGCATTTGATCAAGTAAAGGCACGGATGTTAGTAGCAAATTGGATCTTAACAGATGAAAATCCATTTGCTGTTATGGAATCAGATTCATTTAATATGATGTTAAAGGGATTTTGGTCTGAATGGAATCCTATTTCGAGATTTACAGTAAAGGAAGACTGTGCACAAATGTATGAAGCAGAGAAATCATGTTTGAAGAACCTATTGAAGAAAGTAAGGAAAATAAGCATCACTACAGATTTATGGAAATCAAAGAATCAAAAAATTGAGTACATGGTTGTCACAAGCCATTGGATTGATGAAAATTGGAATCTTCAAAAGAGGGTTCTAAACTTTATCGACATTCCACCTCCTAGACGTGGAATTGAGATTGCATCATCGATTTTTAAGTGTGCAAAAGAGTGGGGCATTGAGCATAAGATTCACACAATATCTGTAGACAATGCCTCAAACAATGATGTGGCAATTCGGATCTTGAAAGAGGACATTGGAAGGGCAAAGAGGCTATTGGGAGATGGAAAATTATTTCACGTTTGTTGTGCTGCCCATATTATGAATCTTATTGTTCAAGATGGATTAAGTGAGATTCGGGATATATGGAAAAGATCAAAGATTCTGTTGATTATATAAATCGTACAGATGGAAAAATGTTGATGTTTGCTGATCTTGCTCAACAACTTCAGGTACCAGGGAGAAAATTGCTTCATGATTGTCAAACAAGATGGAATTCAACCTTTGAGATGCTAAAGTGTGCACTAAAATTCCGGGCTGTTTTCTTAAGATTCCAAGAAAAGGATGGTATTTTCGATATGTGCCCATCTGAACAAGATTGGAATGGCATGGGAGCCGGAACGAGGGCACTGCTGATTCCAACATTTCCCGAGGGCCCGGTGTCAAAACAGCTGACAAAGAAGTTCGTGAGCAGAATTGCGGAGCTGTTGAACCGGAGCTTTGAAGAAGAACTGCTGAAAGCCAAAGCCGGGAAATTAGGCCTCAAACTGCTGGTCCAGAATGAAGACCCCGGATCCACTTACATGGATCCGGACATCCAGCTTTGAGAAGAGAGCAGTCGGATTCAACAAGTACGTACATGCATGGAATAATTGAACAAGTGAGGAAGGCCTGCTACGACGCTAGCCCACAACCGACGATGCTATCCACCATAGCGTCGTACCATGTTAACATCGACCATTGGAATGCTGCCTACGACGCTAAGGACTCCTACGATGCTATCCTCGTCGACGACGCCAAACATGTGTAGCGTCGTACCCTTCCACGTCGACAAGGAGAGCTGCAGCTTCACACCAGAACCACTACGACGCTATCCTTCCCCCACGACGCCAGACAGCTTAGCGTCGTACCCTGCTTAGCGTCGTACCAGTGTAATAGTTAGGGTTTCTTTTGCTTGTTTAATCCCTTTTATGGCTTGTTGATTCCTTTGTTATTCCGGATGCCTATATATAGGACATCCTAGACAATGTTTCATTTAACCTTTGATGAATATAAACTTGTGAGTTGAGTTTTCTCTCTTGAGAGCGTTGAAAGGTTCACCATGGATGCCCACTCATGTTGGTCTTCCCTTTCGAGCTTGGAGGTGTGCTCGATCGTATAGACGCCGTAACGGGAACGGGAGAGGGATTAGGCGTTGCAATCGTGCATAGTCGAGTCCAATTCGGTGTCTCGAAACCGGTAGCCTTCGGTATCGTTTTCTTCTTGTTTTGTTTTTGTTTATCAATCATATCCAACAATCGATCCATGGCATACTTTTCTGGTATCAGAGCCATTGTTGGATTGATTGTTTTCATTTCCTTCTCTTAAAAAAAATCCAAAAATCCATAATATTTGTTTCTTGTATTCTGTCCAACCAGGTCCGTTTTGCTCAGGCCATAATCTCTGATTTATGAGTTTATATTCGGATTTAGTAGGTCGATTACATAGAGATTGATATAAAGATCTTTGAATTTGGCCAAGGGAATCAATTCTTATGAATTTTTGAAGTTCTTGGTCATTTTCACCAAAAATATTGTGTTCTTCACTGTTCCATCAATTTTCGTGGGTCTCTTGTGTTGATTTTTGAGTATTGATTACATATTTGTGTTACCCATCATCATAGCTATCCATTGGTACCACTTGCATCGAATTCCAATACCATTTGTGGATTTTGAGTTTTGGCCGAGAGCACATTCTTGGTTAGAGCTTGATTTTTGCAAATTTTCTTGTGTTGGTTGTGATTATATTTGGATATATTTGTTGTTTTGAAGCTTTAATCGGTATTATATGTGGCATTAATCCATTTTGAGTGAATCCGAGAGAGTTTGGGTTTTTCAAATTTTGGGTTGATCTTCATATTGTTCTTACGAGTTCTTGGGGATTGTGTGTTTTGATCTTATTGGGTCTAGGGTTTAGTGTGTTTAGTGTTGGAGGAATCTGGAGTCGACAAGTGTCCCACCAAGTTAATTGGAGAGCAAGTTTTCTTCAGCACTACGACGCTATAGTGTCCTACGACGCTATACGCGTTACGACACTACACCACCTTCAGTCGCATAGACTAAGGCAACACTTCTCAGGCGTCTACGACGCTATACAACTACGGCGTTGTCCACGATAGTGTCGTACTCCAACATCATTCCGACGAAGAGTCGAAACAAACAGCCAGTCCAAGTCCGAGGACGATGCTAAGCCTACGTCGATAAGCGACTACGACGCTATCCAAGTCCCTCGACGAACTCGAGTATAGCGTCGTAAATTTTTCAGAAAAAGGCAGAAAATCAAAGAAGGCCAATTCAAGCCTACGACGCTACGCAGCTACTACGACGCCAAAGAGGACTCCGACGAACATCAGTCTAGCGTCGTACCTGTGCCAAAAATTTTCAAGAATTTCAGCGTCCAATCAGAGGCTGCCACGTGTCCATTACAGTGTTTCCGAGATATTCATTGTATTGCAATATTTGTAATTCGGACTGTAAACATTTGGACTGTAATTATTGGACTGTTATTGTTTTACTGTGCGGTTTCACTAAAGTAAATCACGAACAATCTATCGGATTGAAGTACCGTCAGTGTTCGCACTTGACAGTGGAATTCTCCGAGGAATAAGTGCTTGCACTGTTCCGCTGATTTATTTTACAAACCACCAGAGTTGAAGCTCCGTCTGTAATTACAGATAGTGGAGTTCCTCGACAGTAATTTTTACCAGTTGTTCTATCAGCTTGGTAATTGTTGCTATTGGGGTTGTGTGAGTGAGGCAGATATTTTTATTCCGAGCGTTTATTTTTGTGAGGTTTTTACTTTACACTTCTAAATTGCGAGGAGTCCGGATATTTGCTACATAGCTGATTAACGCCATAAACTGCTTTTAATTCAGATTGATCACATCACACACAACTCTGTACCATTTATTTGATAGAGTCGAACTGTGCATTCTGTTTCTTGCACTGTGCGTCCATATCTGTTTTCTCGCCTCTGATAGTTGGTTGATCTATACGTTTGAGCACATTTCAGCTTGTCAACACCAACTGGTGGAGAAGTGGACCCAGTGAGAGATACACTTTTGTGAGATCAATCTACAAATTTACTGCCTATTTTCTCTAACCTTTCTATACATATATCTAGTTCTCCTTTCAGTTTTATTATGGCAGGAAGTACTGACCCCAGCATGGCACAACTGTTGGAAATGATGCGGAATCTGACAGCCGCTGTTGCTGATAACGCCAAATGGTCTGATCTCGACCCAATGCGCAAGGATATAGCTGACAATGCAACTCGAGTCACTGAGATCACTCAGCGCTTGGATACTCTTGCCACTGATGTGCAAAGGGGAGATACCTTGTGGAGAGAAGCACTCCAGACACAGTCATGCAGCACGTGGATCGAAGGATCGAAGAGGCTTTCCAGCCTACGCCTTCACCACAGACCAACACCCCAGGAAGCACAAGCGGAGTCAATCGATCAGAAATGGAAGAAGCTGAGACCGCTATTGAGGAGCAAGGATTACACTTTGGAACATACGATAGGCGGCAAGGTCCACGAGGCAATCGGGCCCCAGCCCCGACTCCACTTCGACCCCCAGTGCCAACAACTGTTCAGTTCCAAGTACCTCCACCTCCACAACCGGCACCAGCCGCAGCCATTCCTAGACCGCCAGTGCATCATCCACCGCGGCAAAGGATAGACATGAACCACCTCCAGAAGTACATCTCGAGGATGAATTTGAAGAAGATCACACGCCTCGAGCGAATGCTGAACAAAATAGAATGGAAGCTGACCTACGAGGGATCACGTTCACCATACCGGCGTTCAAAGGAACAAGTGATCCGGAAGAATTTATTGATTGGAGACAGTCCATTGAGTTAATCTATGACTGTCAACAATATAATGAATTCACGAAGATCCAGCTTGCCGTATGTGAATTAAAAGATTATGCGCTACAATGGTGGCAAAAGTTACAACGCGATACTCAGAAAATGGGACTGCCAGCTATTACCACCTGGGCTCAACTAATGCACGCGATGGAAAAGAGGTTTGTTCCAAGTAGTTACTTCGATGAACTGTATCTGAAAGTTAATTTTTGTGTGCAGGGCAACAGGACTACCGATGAGTACTACAAAGAACTGGAACGCCTCATGATGAGAGCACAGATGAATGAAGATGAACCGCTACTGATGGCGAGATTCAAGAGAGGACTGAGAAGAGAAGTACTCGCAGAAATCAAGCTAAGAGAGTACACTGGGCTCGAACATCTGGTTCAGCTTGCAGTTGAGATTGACCGTCAACTGAGGGACAGACCCGTCAAATCGACTATCATCTCCAACAGTACCAAATACTGGACAACCAGATCAAGAGACCAGCCTTCTAAGCCGAAAGATAAATATGGGAAGCCCAATGCCCAGAAGGAAGATAGGCCCAACAAACCCAAAGCTTTCGAAATGGGTAAAAACTTCAAGGATCCCAACAGATACAGGAAGGACGATCGAGATAAGCCCAGGAAGGACATCAAGGACGTCACCTGTTTTAAATGTGGACAAAAGGGTCATTATTCCCGAGATTGCCCGAAGAGAGAACGGCGAATGGTCATGATCGAATCCGGAATTTGGAGAGAAGTTGATTCTGAAGATGAGGATGAAGAAGCTGAGCATGAGGAGCCAAATGTCGACGACGATGATCAATATCCAGACGAAGGCGATCTGAGCCGAGTAGTCTTGGAAGGAAATGATGAGGAGTATGTGACGAACTTCATAGTAATGAGAGCACTGAACGCAGATAAAGGCGAAGAGTCCACCAGCAAAGCACCTGAACAAAGGGAAAATCTATTCCATCACCATTGTAAACTTAAAGGCAATGTTGCCTCATTAATTGTAGATAATGGTAGCTGTGTTAATGCTGTGAGTCTCTACACTGTGCGCAGGTTAGGAATACCTATGCAAGACCATGCCAAGCCATATCAACTCCACTGGATGAGCGAGAGTGGAACTACAAAAGTAGCCAAGCAGGAAAGGGTACCAGTTACCATTGGACCCTACTCTGAGGAAATACTTTGTGATGTAGTTCCCATGACGGCATGTCACATTTTACTAGGCCGACCATGGATGTATGATAAGAGGGCCATATACCGCGGCACAGAAAACGACCTCTCATTCCGAGACGGACAGAGCAGAATATTGATGAAGTCACTACCCCCGAAGACTGTCAAGATTGATCATCGCAATTTGATGGAAAATATCCGGAAGGAGGAAGAGGAGTTCAAAAGAAAGCAGAAAGGTAAAGGGATTGTAATTAATTCTGATAATTCTAATCAATCTCCCTTATTACTTGCAGGCTCTGAACGATGCTTGTTATTCACGAAGCAAGAGCTGGAAGCAGCCATTGAGGATGCACCTTCACCAGGTCACTGTTTTCTAGCATTCGTTAAACCTATAGAGGAAAATTCTAAGAACTCTCCTGCTACACTTAATGTGCCTAATAACTTTCGCAGGATGTTGGAGGATAATATGGATGTTTTTCCAGAGGAATTGCCAGCAGGATTACCACATTTGAGAGGTGTGGAGCATAAGATCGACTTCGTACCAGGAGCATCAATTCCGAATCGGCCTGCCTACCGAATGGACCCGGATGAAACCAAAGAGGTCCAGAAGCAAGTTCAAGAACTATTGGACAAAGGATGGGTTCGGGAGAGTCTGTCTCCGTGTGCAGTGCCTGTACTACTGGTACCGAAGAAGAACGGAACGTGGAGGATGTGTGTCGACTGCAGAGCCGTCAACGCTATCACCATCAAATACCGCCATCCGATTCCACGACTAGATGACATGCTCGATGAGCTGGGTGGAGCGAGCATATTCACCAAGATAGATCTGAAGAGCGGATATCACCAGATACGCATGCAACCAGGGGACGAATGGAAAACAGCTTTTAAAACTAAGTTTGGGTTGTATGAGTGGCTTGTGATGCCCTTCGGTCTCACAAATGCTCCATCTACGTTTATGAGATTAATGAACGAGACTTTGAGAGAATTCATGGGCAAATTTGTTGTTGTGTATTTTGATGACATTCTTATCTATAGTCACAACGAAGATGACCATGTAAAACATGTTGTGCAGGTGATCATCAAGCTAAGGAAAGCTGAACTCTATGGAAACTTCGAGAAGTGCACCTTTCACGTGCCTGAAGTCACATTTCTGGGATTTGTCGCTGGGAAGCATGGACTGAAAGTGGACGAGTCCAAAATTAAGGCAATTTCTGAATGGACTCCACCAACCAACGTCAACGAAGTCAAAAGATTTCTAGGCATGTGCGGATTCTTCCGAAGATTTGTGCCTCAATTTAGTGTGATCGCTGCACCAATGACCTCTCTGCTGAAGAAAGGACTACAATTCAAATGGGGACCCAAAGAGCAGAAGTCATTCGAAGAATTAAAGGATAAGCTCACGCATGCACCCGTGTTGGCATTGCCAAATTTTGACCTCCCATTCGAGATCGAATGTGATGCTTCAGGAACCGGCATGGGCGCAGTATTGCTTCAAGATGGCCGACCAATTGCCTATCACAGCGAGAAGTTTGGAGGAGCTCGACTGAACTACTCCACGTATGATAAGGAATTGTATGTTGTGGTACAAGCAATGAGAGTTTGGCAACATTACCGCGTGAGTTCATAATCCATACAGATCACGAGACACTAAAACATATTCGAGGACAGGGGCAATTAAAGAATGCAAGACATGCCCGTTGGAGCTCATTCATCGAATCATTTCCGTATGTGATCTGTTACAAGAAGGGTAACGACAATGTGGTAGCAGATGCCCCCTCGCGTAGATTGAGTCTCGCTGCATTTGCTACTACTCATCTAATAGGCTTCGAGCACATCAAAGAGTTATATGCTCAGGATGCAGACTTCGGAGAAATATACAAGAAAACCGAGAAATTGGCTTTCAAAGAGTATTCTCAATTAAATGGTTTTCTGTATTATGGGAACAAATTGTGCATACCAAGAGGGTCCATCAGGGAACTATTAGTTTCTGAAGCCCATTCGGGAGATATGATGGGACACTTTGGCAGGATTGCCACAATGAATGTTTTGTCTGAACGCTTCCACTGGCCAGGGATTGAAAAACAGGTTGCTGATTTCATCAATAAGTGCATCACGTGCTTGAAAGCAAAGTCGACAGCAAAGCCACATGGACTGTACCAAGCGCTGCCAGTACCGGAGGGACCTCGGATTGACTTATCCATGGACTTCGTCTTAGGACTTCCTCGCACGGCCAGAGCCAAGGACTCCATTTTTGTGGTTGTTGACCGATTTTCGAAGATGGCACATTTCATTCCCTGTGCCAAAACAAACGATGCGCACCACGTTGCCAGATTATTCTTCAAAGAGGTTGTTAGACTGCATGGCGTGCCACGGACCATTGTCTCCGACAGAGATACTAACTTTTTCAGTTATTTCTGGAAGTCTCTGTGGGCAGAAATTGGGACAAAGTTGCTGTTCTCCACTGCATATCATCCCCAGACCGACGGACAGACTGAAGCAGTTAACCGAGTTTTGGGTAACTTGCTTAGGATTGTAACTGCCTCAAGCAGTAAGAGTTGGATGAATGTTTACCCTATATTGAATTTGCCTACAATAGACACGTACATAGTGCCACACACGTCACCATTTGAGGTTGTGTACGGGTTTAACCCACTGACGCCACTTGATTTGCTGCCATTGCCTCGCAATGAGCATCTTAACATTAATGGCAGGAACAGGGCAAATGCAATCAAGGAGATGCATAGGGACGTGAGAGACAGCTTTACCAAAGCAGCTGAGGGCTATGCCAAGTACAACAACCGAGGCAGGAAAGAGCTGATCTTAAATCCTGGCGATTGGGTGTGGCTAAACTGGAAGAAGGAACGGTTTCCCGCCAACTGACGCAGCAAATTGTCTCCGCGAGGAGATGGACCTTTTAAAGTTCTAGAGAGGATTAATAACAATGCTTATAGGTTGCAATTATCTGATGAATATGGTCATATTAATCCTGTTTTTAATATTGCAGATCTGACTTTGTTCGAGAGGGACGAGGAAGATCCTGGTCGGTTGATGGCTCAACCTCCCCAAGGGGGTGGGGATGGCATAGGAGCCGGAATGAGGGCACTGCTGATTCCAACATTTCCTGAGGGCCCGGTGTCAAAACAGCTGACAAAGAAGTTCGTGAGCAGAATTGCGGAGCTGTTGAACCGGAGCTTTGAAGAAGAACTGCTGAAAGCCAAAGCCGGGAAATTAGGCCTCAAACTGCTAGTCCAAAATGAAGACCCCGGATCCACTTCCATGGATCCGGACATCCAGCTTTGAGAAGAGAGCAGTCGGATTCAACAAGTACGTACATGCATGGAATAATTGAACAAGTGAGGAAGGCCTGCTACGACGCTAGCCCACAGCCGACGACGCTATCCACCATAGCGTCGTACCATGCTAACGTCGACCATTGGAATGCTGCCTACGACGCTAAGGACTCCTACGACGCTATCCTCGTCGACGACGCCAAACATGTGTAGCATCGTACCCTTCCACATCGACAAGGAGAGCTGCAGCTTCAACACCAGAACAACTACAACGCTATCCTTCCCCTACGACGCCAGACAGCTTAGCGTCGTACCCTGCTTAGCGTCGTACCAGTGTAATAGTTAGGGTTTCTTTTGCTTGTTTAATCCCTTTTATGGCTTGTTGATTCCTTTGTTATTCCGGATGCCTACATATAGGACATTCTAGACAATGTTTCATTCAACCTTTGATGAATATAAACTTGTGAGTTGCGTTTTCTCTCTTGAGAGCGTTGAAAGGTTCACCATGGATGCCCACTCATGTTGGTCTTCCCTTTTGAGCTTGAAGGTGTGCTCCATCGTATAGACGCCGTAACGGGAACGGGAGAGGGATTAGGCGTTGCAATCGTGCATAGTCGAGTCCAATTCGGTGTCTCGAAACCGGTAGCCTTCGGTATCATTTTCTTCTTGTTTTGTTTTTGTTTATCAATCATATCCAACAATCGATCCATGGCATACTTTTCTGGTATCAGAGCCATTGTTGGATTGATTGTTTTCATTTCCTTCTCTTAAAAAAAATCCAAAAATCCAAAATATTGGTTTCTTGTATTCTGTCCAACCAGGTCCGTTTTGCTCAGGCCATAATCTCTGATTTCTGAGTTTATATTCGGATTTAGTAGGTCGATTACATAGAGATTGATATAAAGATCTTTGAATTTGGCCAAGGGAATCAATTCTTATGAATTTTTGAAGTTCTTGGTCATTTTCACCAAAAATATTGTGTTCTTCACTGTTCCATCAATTTTCGTGGGTCTCTTGTGTTGATTTTTGAGTATTGATGTAATACCCGAGAATTTTCCAACATAAAATAAAACAATAATTAAATAAATAAACCATAAATACCATAAATAAACAAATCCAGCAAATAAAAGAAATAAATAAAGATAAGGAAATGAGAAATGAGATTTTTACTTAAAAAGGAATAAAAGGAATTTAATTCAATAAAAGGATGGATAACTGGTACACCAAAACCCGGCACTAATGAACTCGAGTATTCGAGTCCAAAACATCCAATTGGACTGAGAATAAAATTAGAGAGAAAGTATGAACCCGAGTATACCCCGGAGATCGGAATTCGGGAGCATATAGGGATAGAAACCCGAAAGAAAGGCGGAAAAGCACGACGGATCGCACGACCCGCCCGGACCGAAGTCCAGGCGAAGTCGGCGCGGTGGCCGCGCGGTGAAGTGGCTTTAGCGCGCCACGACCGCGCCACTTCACAGGTTCGTTTGTTGCGTGAATCTCTCGCCCGAACGCGGATTTTTCGACTTTCGGTTGAACGTCTCTCGACTCCAGACCTTTAGGTCGGTTGTGGACACCCTAGGGATTTAGATATCTATAAATAAGCCCCTTGGGAGCCCCAAACAAGTTTACAAAACCCTACAACCTTCTATACGTTCGAAACCCTAAATTCGGAGTCGACGGAAAGCACCAAACGGAGGCAGCAGCTTTGGACGAAAATCCAAGGTCTCCAAACGTTGTGGTAAGCTCTAGTCCAATAAATCTTTTCACGTTTCAATCCGAAAACGGATTCTAACTTCGGTTCTTTTCTTTCTACACCCGTATCGAATCTAGATCGTAGAACCCGACGAACGGAGAGGAGGAACGGTGATCTGGAAGCCACGCCTCCGAATTAGACATTCCCGACGTTCATAGACACTGTAAGTTAACCTTACATGGTTTTGGGAGATTTTAAAACATTCGAAACCTAAAAGATTCAACAAGAACCATAAATCTGTCCACTTTTGTTTTTCTACCGACGCAACAGATTTGGTGAATTTTTCCGACCCTCAAAACGAACTCAAACGGAAAAACTTAAAACACGAAAAACGTTCCTAAGACTTAGACCTAGCTACTGTAAAAATTTGAGAATTTTTGGAGTTGATTTGGTATGTGAAAACCCGTTGAAACCGAACTGTTTGATTCTAGCTCTTGAAATCTTGGACAGAACTTAGGAATGATCTTGATCACGTTTTTGACATAGGATCTAGGCTGTTTTAGATCTTTGGCCAAACATGAAAGTTGTAGATAAACGTCTTAAGATGTCCTCTGTCAAATTTCATTAAATTTGGAGTTGAATTGATATGGTCGAATTTGAAATCTTTAAACTGTGACACTTTGAACTCGGACAGATTTGTTCATCTGCGAAAATTTGGGATTTTGACCTACTTAGGTATCTCGGATTGAAAAAGTTAAAACACGAAAGTTGTAGATCTTGATGTTTCCGATTCAGATATGAAATTTTGGAAATTTTGGAATTAAATCTGATTTTTGACGAATTTTGAAGTAAACTGTGATTTACCGAAACGAAATCTTGAAATCTTGTTGAAACATGGAATTAACCTTTAGGGTTGAAACGAATTGAGATATTATTTCTAAATTAATACAATGGAAGGCAGATTTTAAAAACTAAATCCCCTTACAAACTTGATGAATTAAAATTAGGGGTGAGTGCTCTGCAGGGTGCCCCCTAACGATTCACTTCGTGCCGTAATGGACGATGGTGACCCCGCGCGCTAAATTTGAGATATGGATTGCCTAAACGGCGAAACTTAGAGCCTACACTCTCGTGAATATCCGTATGGGTTTCCCGAGGCTCCGGAGTGGTACTGGGTATGACTGATACGGTTGCGGCCGCCGGGCTACCGGCTAAACTTGTTGACATCGCGATGCTATCGTGAAACCTTGAAATACAAAATCGGGAATGTAATGGGGATTCTAAACTAAATTAAATTAGATGAAATTATGTTGTTGCCCAATTAAATTATTTAAATGCTTTATTTAAATTATGACTTTTATGATTAAACCATGTGATATGTGTCATTAAATAGAGCCCTGAGATAAATTATGCTATTGGGTATGGATTAGATGAAATTAAATATTATGTTATTATCATGCTTTGTTAAATTATTAAATTTATGGCTTTAAAACCCTACGATCATGCATGTGTTAACTTACTCAGCAATTTTGCTGACCAAAACCATTTTTATTCATTTCTTTACAGAATATGTGGAATGAGCATGTGTGAGCACGATTCATGCATGGGATTTTGGGGAACACTTATTTTGCTTTTAAATTTCGTACTTAGACTATATTATGAACGGGCCTGTTTAACCCGTGGTTTGGCCATGTCGGCCCTTTTTATATTTTCCGCTGCGATACTGTACTAAACTAAATATTTCCGCTGCGCTATGCTATTATTATTTTCGAATTATATTGCATGGGCTATTTTGAATGCTTTAAATGTTTTAAATATTGCAATACCTAGCCTTGCATCTCTTTAGTAAGCTCGGAGAAACCGTGTCTTACTAGGGAGATGTGGCGGTGACATCCCGACCTGGGTGACCAAAAACCGGGGTGTTACAAGTTGGTATCAGAGCCCGGCTATTTTTAAACTATTATTTTTAAACCATTACTATTTTTAAACTATTATTAGTATTTTGACTATTATTTTAAATTTTAAATTATTGTTTCCATGGAGAAAAATTTTTATTTTAAAACCCATGGGAAAAACATATATATATATATATATATATATGGTGCATTAAATTATTATTGGGGGGAAATATCATTTGCATATGCATGTTGCATCTCTGCTATGAACTTAGAATCTTGGAAACTTGAACTTAGAATCTTGGCGAAACTTGAACTTAGCATCTTGGCGAAACTTGAACTTAGAATCTTGGCGAATTGAACTTAGAATCTTGGCGAATTGAACTTAGAATCTTGGCGAATATTAACGTAGATCTCTTGCTTGCGCTAGATGGCTAGTCCGGACATGATGCAGTTGATGGTCAGGATGATGAGTGTACATCTCGACTCCCACCAAACCCTAGAGCAACTGAAGTACCGTATGGTTCAATTGGAGGCCAATTTACATCACATGGGCAACTTGAGAGAGGCGGATCATCACCGCATAAACCAACTCGAACGCCAAGTCCAAACCCTCACTACACAAAACTTAATACTAAAGGAATACATCGATGCCCACGGGCAAGACTTAAACACTATCTTTGACGACCTACTACCGCCGAGTTCGGAGAAGGAAGATCCGGAGGAAGATCCTGCTACTCCACCGGGAGACGTCATGAGGCACTAGAGATTCTATTGTTAGACATTGTTTTGCTAGAAAAATATTTCTACTTTTGTACTAAAATTTCTTTTGAGGAAATAAAATGCCCGATTTATTTTTTTTTAAATCAAAACAAAACAAAACAAAATAAAAATTAAACCCCGAAGCATACGATGCTTCTTAATACGAACAAAGCACCACGTGCTAAATTACTACACACATATACATTCATAGAAGTTGCTTAGACTATATGCTAAATTCATCAGTCCTAAACTATCCTATTTGTACCAGAATGGCACCCAGAGGAAGAGGAAGGACTCAAACCGCTCCCCAAACCACCACTGAAACTCCTACTGAGAAACTACCAAACGTCACTGAACCGATTCAACCTGAAATGGAACAACCCCAAGGTGCGCAGGACGCCCCCGCACCGAACAATGTGGGCGATCGTCTTAGGATGATAGAGGAAGTGTTGATTGCGCTCAGAAACGCGCAAGTCAACCAGGGTCAAGCTGCGGCGGTACCTCCGCCCCAAGCTCGCCCTAACTACCTGGCGATGGTGAATCCCTACCAGCCGCCCCACTATGCTGGTGAGGAGGATCCAGCTAAACTGGAGGAATGGATCCGGACTTTTGACAAGCTGCTGGGAGCGGTCAAATGTCCGGAAGGAGAGAGGGTACATGTCGCTTCGTACTACTTGGGAGGCGAAGCTGATGACTGGTGGCAAGCAACGCAAGCCAAACTGACTGAAGATGACGAGCCTTACTAGTGGATGGAGATGATGGAACTACTCAGGGATCGATTCTATCCCTTGAGTACCAAAGCTGCCATGTACGAAGAATTCCTGTCACTGGAGCAAGGAAGCCAAACGGTGCAAGAATACTACACACGCTTCAAGGAGCTGGTGAGGTTCGCACCAAGGCTAGTGCCTACTGATGCGGAAAAGGCACAGAAGTTCGAGATGGGACTGAACCTGTCTGTGCGCGGAGTGATCGCGGGGGTACACTACCCCGATTTGCAAGCCGTATACGATCGCGCTGTAGCGGTAGCACGCGTGCAGCAGCTGAAAAGAAGGGTGAGTGGGGAGTCCAGCAGGGGTCCTCAAGACAAGAGGAGCCGAGACTCAAGAAACGAGAACAACACTGGAAGGAACGAGCAGCGCAGAGGGTCGAATAGGCCCCAACAAAACAACACTGGGAGGAGGTTCAATCAAGAAGATCCGGTACCGCCTTGCCCGAGATGTGGACGACCACACCTGGCAAGGGGATGCCCGCAACAAGGCGCCTGTTACCGATGCGGTCGAATGGGTCACGTTCGACGGGATTGTCGGACTAGGCTCGAGAACATAACAAAGAGGGACGACTTAGTCGCGGGGCAAGAACAGCCTCAAAACCAAAACGGGCGAAACGGGAATAACCAAGGGTACAGACCCCCTCAAAATAGACCGCAGAACCAGAACCAGAACCAACGACCTCCGCCCCCGCAGAATCAAAACCAACAGCAAAACCAGCAGCAGAACGCGAATCAGCAGGGCAACCAAGGACGCCCTGTGGGGAGGCTCAATGTGGTAAACCAAGCGGACGTGCCTGCGCAAGGAGAAGTGATGGCAGGTACATTTCACGTTTTGAATACACCCCTTAGAGTTCTATTTGATTCTGGAGCTAGTTGCTCAATTTTTGCATCAAGGATAGTGCCTGAGTTAGATCTACCTAAATGCGAGAGAATTAGTTTAGGAATTCAATTACCTTCTGGAGAAGTAGTGTCTTGCTCTAAACGATATAACGGAATTCCTATAGTGATAAAGAACGTAGAATTCTTCGCGAACTTGGTAGAATTTAACTTAAGAGACTTTGACATCATACTGGGGATGGATTGGCTATCCCAGTATAAAGCGGTGATCGAATGCCAAAAGCAAAAGATCACCTTGTCAAAAAGTAGGGGAAAGAAAGTTATCTTTTACTCTCAGCCCCCTAAGAAAAGTAACAAAATCGTTAGTGCACTTAAACTAAGTAACTTGATGCGTAAGGGGTATGAATTATATGCGTGCTATGTGCACAACCTTGAGGCGGAAGAGAACAAGGTTGATAGCATACCAGTGGTAAGAGAATACCCGGACGTGTTCCCTGAAGACGTTCCGGGCATGCCACCTGAGAGAGATCTTGAATTCACGATAGATCTCATTCCGGGGGCAGAGCCTGTCTCAAAAGCTCCGTACCGGATGGCACCACTGGAAATGAAGGAGTTAAAGGAACAACTCGAGGAGTTATTGGGAAAAGGTTACATAAGACCGAGTACGTCCCCTTGGGGAGCACCGGTTTTGTTTGTCAAGAAGAAAGACGGAGGACTACGTCTTTGCATAGATTACCGAGGACTAAACCAAGTGACCATTAAGAATAAATACCCCCTACCGAGAATAGAGGATCTGTTTGATCAACTGAAGGGAGCTTCAGTATTCTCGAAGATCGATTTGCGATCTGGGTATCATCAATTGAGGATCGCCGAGAAGGACATTCCGAAGACGGCGTTTCGAACACGATATGGCCATTACGAGTTCACAGTGTTATCCTTCGGGTTAACAAATGCTCCGGCCATGTTCATGAATCTCATGAACAACGTGTTCCGAGAATTGTTAGACCAGTGTGTCGTAGTGTTCATCGACGACATCCTGATCTACTCGAAGAGCGAGGAGGAGCATGCAAAACACTTACATCAAATGTTGGAAATCTTGCGAAGAAATCAGCTATACGGCAAGCTGTCGAAATGTGACTTCTGGCTAAAAGAAGTGGCATTTCTCGGACACATAGTATCCGCTGATGGAGTATCAGTGGATCCGGCAAAAGTTTCTGCCGTAACTGAATGGGCAACTCCGAAAAGTCCAACGGAAATAAGGAGTTTCCTTGGATTAGCCGGATATTATAGACGGTTTGTGAAGGACTTTTCAAGGATTGCACGATCTATGACCCAGCTACTTAAGAAAGGAGCAAAATACGAGTAGACCGAAGCATGTGAGACATCGTTTCAAGAGCTGAAGAAACGACTCACAACCACACCCGTATTAACATTACCATCAGAAAATGGTGACTTCGAAGTATATAGCGATGCTTCGAAGGAAGGTTTAGGTTGTGTCTTGATGCAAGACTCGAGAGTCGTAGCCTATGCATCCCGCCAATTAAAACCTCACGAGGAAAATTATCCGACACATGACCTGGAGTTGGCAGCGGTCGTTTTCGCTCTAAAGATATGGAGACATTATCTTTATGGGCGGAAGTGTCGAATGTTCACCGACCACAAAAGCTTGAAGTATATATTCACTCAGAAGGAGTTGAATTTGAGACAGCGAAGGTGGTTGGAACTCATTAAGGACTACGATTTAGAGATAGCGTACCACGAGGGGAAGGCGAATGTGGTAGCCGATGCCCTAAGCCGGAAAACCCAACACGTGACAAACTCGTTGGTAATTCCGCCGGCATTGTACATGGATTTGGCAAGATTGGAGTTAGAACTTGTGCATCCTGGCACAGTGAGAGAAACGGTCAATGCCATGGTCGTAGAGACTCCAATATTAGACGAGATTCGACTCGCTCAACCGGGCGACCCGAAACTCGAAAAGATAAAAGGGTATATTGCCGAAGGAAAGGCCATAGGATTTGCTGTCCACGAGGATGGAAGCATCCGTTTTAAAGGTAGATGGTGTGTGTCTCTTAAATGTGCCGAGTTGAAGCAAAGGTTGATGGAGGAAGGGCACAACACGCCATATTCCGTACATCCCGGAGGTGACAAGCTATACAAGGATCTGAAGAAGATCTATTGGTGGCCGGGAATGAAGAAGAAAGTGGCAAATTTCGTAGCGAGATGTCTCACCTGCCAAAAGGTTAAGGCAGTGCGACATAAACCCTTAGGATTGATGCAACCACTAGAGATTCCTAGTTGGAAGTGGGATAGCATCTCAATGGACTTTGTCTCGGGATTACCCCGATCACCTAAAGGCATGAACAAGATTTGGGTGATTGTGGATAGGCTAACGAAGACAGCCATATTTATCCCAATGAAAGACACGTGGACTATGGACCAATTGGCCCGAGCCTACATTGATAATGTGGTACGACGACATGGAGTACCACATGATATCATTTCCGATAGAGACAGTAGATTTGTCTCTCATTTCTGGATGGAGTTACAAAAAGCTCTCGGTACTCAAATCAAAATGAGCACCGCATTCCACCCGATGACGGATGGACAAACCGAAAGAACAATCCAAACACTAGAAGACATGCTGAGAGCATGTGTGTTGGAATTCAAAGGAAATTGGGAATCTCATTTACCCTTGATTGAGTTTTCCTATAATAATAGTTACCATGCGAGTATCGGCATGGCACCTTTCGAGGCATTGTATGGACGAAAGTGCCGAAGCCCTTTGAGCTGGGAAGAAAACGATAAGTCCGTGGTAGTGGGACCACAACTTATCGAAGATATGGCTCAACAAATCAAAGTGATCCAAGGGAAGATGAAAGCCGCTCAAGACCGTCAAAAGAGTTATGCCGACGTGAGACGACGAGACCTAGAATTTCAAGTGGGAGATAGGGTCATGCTAAAGATATCACCCATGAAGGGGGTGATGCGCTTTGGCAAACGAGGGAAGTTAAGTCCTCGATACATAGGACCTTACGAAATACTAGAACGAGTCGGAACTCTAGCCTACCGATTGGCTTTACCGCCACACTTAGATCGAGTTCATAATGTCTTCCATGTCTCGCAACTAAAGAAGTATGTGCCGGACCCGACACATGTACTTCAACCGGAGATAATTGAGCTAGACGAAGATTTGACTTACGAAGAAGTCCCAGTGCGTATTCTCGATACTAAGGAACGAGTAACGAGGAACAAAACCATCAAAATGATCAAGGTTCTTTGGTCAAACCACGAAAGTGAGACGGCAACTTGGGAAGTAGAATCCGATATGAGGGAACGATACCCGACATTGTTCCAAACCGATTCCGACACAGTTATGGGGACATAACTGCAATCTTAAGGGGGAGAGGATGTCATACCCCCTAATTTTTCGTGCATTTTTGTAAACTTTTGAACTACGTTATGGCTTGATCCCTTTACCGGGTACGTAGGCAGCTTAGAAGTTTTAATTCTAAGTTCAGTCACAACATAATAAAACAAACACAAGACCTTAGCACGAGACGAGAAAAGCCGAAACACAACTTCGAGGACGAAGTTGATTCTTAAGGAGGGTAGACTGTAATATCCGAGAATTTTCCAACATAAAATAAAACAATAATTAAATAAATAAACCATAAATACCATAAATAAACAGATCCAACAAATAAAAGAAATAAATAAAGATAAGGAAATGAGAAATGAGATTTTTACTTAAAAAGGAATAAAAGGAATTTAATTCAATAAAAGGATGGATAACTGGTACACCAAAACCCAACACTAATGAACTCGAGTATTCGAGTCCAAAACATCCAATTGGACTGAGAATAAAATTAGAGAGAAAGTATGAACCCGAGTATACCCCGGAGATCGGAATTCGGGAGCATAGAGGGATAGAAACCCGAAAGAAAGGCGGAAAAGCACGACGGATCGCACGACCCGCCCGGACCGAAGTCCAGGCGAAGTCGGCGCGGTGGCCGCGCGGTGAAGTGGCTTTAGCGCGCCACGACCGCGCCACTTCACAGATTCGTTTGTTGCGTGAATCTCTCGCCCGAACGCGGATTTTTCGACTTTCGGTTGAACATCTCTCGACTCCAGACCTTTAGGTCGGTTGTGGACGCCCTAGGGATTTAGAATTCTATAAATAAGCCCCTTGGGAGCCCCAAACAAGTTTACAAAACCCTACAACCTTCTATACGTTCGAAACCCTAAATTCGGAGTCGACGGAAAGCACCAAACGGAGGCAGCAGCTTTGGACGAAAATCCAAGGTCTCCAAACATTGTGGTAAGCTCTAGTCCAATAAATCTTTTCACGTTTCAATCCGAAAACGGATTCTAACTTCGGTTCTTTTCTTTCTACACCCCGTATCGAATCTAGATCGTAGAACCCGACGAACGGAGAGGAGGAACGGTGATCTGGAAGCCACGCCTCCGAATTAGATATTCCCGACGTTCATAGACACTGTAAGTTAACCTTACATGATTTTGGGAGATTTTAAAACATTCGAAACCTAAAAGATTCAACAAGAACCATAAATCTGTCCACTTTTGTTTTTCTACCGACGCAACAGATTTGGTGAATTTTTCCGACCCTCAAAACGAACTCAAACGGAAAAACTTAAAACACGAAAAACGTTCCTAAGACTTAGACCTAGCTACTGTAAAAATTTGAGAATTTTTGGAGTTGATTTGGTATGTGAAAACCCGTTGAAACCGAACTGTTTGATTCTAGCTCTTGAAATCTTGGACAGAACTTAGGAATGATCTTGATCACGTTTTTGACATAGGATCTAGGCTGTTTTAGATCTTTGGCCAAACATGAAAGTTGTAGATAAACGTCTTAAGATGTCCTCTATCAAATTTCATTAAATTTGGAGTTGAATTGATATGGTCGAATTTGAAATCTTTAAACTGTGACACTTTGAACTCGGACAGATTTGTTCATCTGCGAAAATTTGGGATTTTGACCTACTTAGGTATCTCGGATTGAAAACGTTAAAACACGAAAGTTGTAGATCTTGATGTTTCCGAGTTAGATATGAAATTTTGGAATTTTTGGAATTAAATCTGATTTTTGACGAATTTTGAAGTAAACTGTGATTTACCGAAACGAAATCTTGAAATCTTGTTGAAACATGGAATTAACCTTTAGGGTTGAAACGAATTGAGATATTATTTCTAAATTAATACAATGGAAGACAGATTTTAAAAACTAAATCCCCTTACAAACTTGATGAATTAAAATTAGGGGTGAGTGCTCTGCAGGGTGCCCCCTAACGATTCACTTCGTGCCGTAATGGACGATGGTGACCCCGCGCGCTAAATTTGAGATATGGATTGCCTAAGCGGCGAAACTTAGAGCCTACACTCTCGTGAATATCCGTATGGGTTTCCCGAGGCTCCGGAGTGGTACTGGGTATGGCTGATACGGTTGCGGCCGCCGGGCTACCGGCTAAACTTGTTGACATCGCGATGCTATCGTGAAACCAATACAAAATCGGGAATGTAATGGGGATTCTAAACTAAATTAAATTAGATGAAATTATGTTGTTGCCCAATTAAATTATTTAAATGCTTTATTTAAATTATGGCTTTTATGATTAAACCATGTGATATGTGTCATTAAATAGAGCCTTGAGATAAATTATGCTATTGGGTATGGATTAGATGAAATTAAATATTATGTTATTATCATGCTTTGTTAAATTATTAAATTTATGGCTTTAAAACCCTACGATCATGCATGTGTTAACTTACTCAGCAATTTTGCTGACCAAAACCATTTTTATTCCTTTCTTTACAGAATATGTGGAATGAGCATGTGTGAGCACGATTCATGCATGGGATTTTGGGGAACACTTATTTTGCTTTTAAATTTCGTACTTAGACTATATTATGAACGGGCCTGTTTAACCCGTGATTTGGCCATGTCGGCCCTTTTTATATTTTCCGCTGCGATACTGTACTAAACTAAATATTTCCGCTGCGCTATGCTATTATTATTTTCGAATTATATTGCATGGGCTATTTTGAATGCTTTAAATGTTTTAAATACTGCAATACCTAGCCTTGCATCTCTTTAGTAAGCTCGGAGAAACCGTGTCTTACTAGGGAGATGTGGCGGTGACATCCCGACCTGGGTGACCAAAAACCGGGGTGTTACAATTGATTACATATTTGTGTTACCCATCATCATAGCTATCCATTGGTACCACTTGCATCGAATTCCAATACCATTTGTGGATTTTGAGTTTTGGCCGAGAGCACCTTCTTGGTCAGAGCTTGATTTTTGCAAATTTTCTTGTGTTGGTTCTGATTATATTTGGATATATTTGTGGTTTTGAAGCTTTAATCGGTATTATATGTGGCATTAATCCATTTTGAGTGAATCTGAGAGAGTTTGGGTTTTTCAAATTTTGGGTTGATCTTCGTATTGTTCTTACGAGTTCTTGGGGATTGTGTGTTTTGATCTTATTGGGTCTAGGGTTTAGTGTGTTTAGTGTTGGAGGAATCTGGAGTCGACAAGTGTCCCACCAAGTTAATTGGAGAGCAAGTTTTCTTCAGCACTACGACGCTATAGTGTCCTGCGATGCTATACGCGTTACGACGCTACACCACCTTCAGTCGCATAGACTAAGGCAACACTTCTCAGGCGTCTACGACGCTATACAACTACGGCGCTGTCCACGATAGTGTCGTACCCCAACATCATTCCGACGAAGAGTCGAAACAAACAGCCAGTCCAAGTCCGAGGACGATGCTAAGCCTACATCGATAAGCGGCTACGACTCTATCCAAGTCCCTCGACGAACTCGAGTATAGCGTCGTAAATTTTTCAGAAAAAGGCAGAAAATCAAAGAAGGCCAATTCAAGCCTACAACGCTACGCAGCTACTACGACGCCAAAGAGGACTCCGACGAACATCAGTCTAGCGTCGTACCTGTGCCAAAAATTTTCAAGAATTTCAGCGTCCAATCAGAGGCTGCCACGTGTCCATTACAGTGTTTCCGAGATATTCATTGTATTGCAATATTTGTAATTCGGACTGTAAACATTTGGACTGTAATTATTGGACTGTTATTGTTTACTGTGCGGTTTCACTAAAGTAAATCACGAACAATCTATCGGATTGAAGTTCCGTCAGTGTTCGCACTTGACAGTGGAATTCTCCGAGGAATAAGTGCTTGCACTGTTCCGCTGATTTATTTTACAAACCACCAGAGTTGAAGCTCCGTCTGTAATTACAGATAGTGGAGTTCCTCGACAGTAATTTTTACCAGTTGTTCTATCAGCTTGGTAATTGTTGCTATTCTGGTTGTGTGAGTGAGGTAGATATTTTTATTCCGAGCGTTTATTTTTGTGAGTCTTGGGAACCAGTTTTGAGCAAACGTGTTCACAACCGATGTCTGAACTACTTTGTTGGACCAACCTCGTCAACAGCAGACAAACTAAGTAAAGGAAGAAAAGCTGGCGAATATTCTCATGAAGATTCTCCAACGGCTAGCTGATCTTCTGCCCGGGTCTTGCACACGGAGTATGGAAACCAAGATCTCTTAATTCGGGCAACTTCATTCTAAGGATCCGCGCATTTATGGAAAGAAGATCTTCAGCCTTAGAATGGAGGAAAGATGATTCTCTTCAAATAGGACGGCCAAGGGATGAATCGGTACGACAAATGAATTTACTTTCACCCTTGAGCAATCTAAAGCAATTGTGAAGAGAGAATCATATTCCTTCTGTGTTCGTGAGTTATCATTTCGAAGGAAGAAATCTGATCAACACTTCCTTGGGTGGATTGATCGATAGAGTGCTACTGTGTGCTTGATTGAAGTAGACGGATTCAATCAAGGCTTTCAAGGAGTCGTCAAACTCAAGAGCTTAATTGAAAGATTCAAGTAGGAGAATCGCCAACAGGTTTCGACCAAGGGCAAACTTGAAGGAGGAGCCTTCAAGGGATTGAAGCAAGGTCGGGGAGATCTTCACCAAGACAGGGGGAGTGTCTTGGTTTGACAATTCAGTCCGCTTGGTGATTGGAGTTGGGCGAAACAAATCACTATTGTTTAGATCGAAAATCAAGTCAAAACAATTAGTGAATCTCCTGGATTGGTATCCCCCAGATGTAGGCTTGTGCCGAACTGGATCAACAAACCTTGAGCTCTTTATTCTTGCAGTTTATTTACTTTCCGTTGCTTAATTTCTTAAACTGTTTAACGTGTCCACGAAAGGTGCTTGAACTAGTTTTCAGGACTACTTAATTGGTTATCCACGCAAACGGACCTAACAATTCGTATCAGGGCCACACGCTTTGGAAAGCGAGATCCAGACGAAGAAGCACAGAAAACCAAGGCGGATCAGTAACCAGACCTCCATTGCTCGATGGATCCAACTATGCGTATTGGAAAGATCAAATGGAGGCCTTTCTCATCGCTCTAGATGAAGGGGCTTGGGATGCAGTAGAAAACCAATACCATCCTCCAGTAGAAGAAGAAGACGGTGTAAAAACCATCAAACCAAGGAGTGAATGGACTGCTGCCGAGAAGCTTGCCGCTTCAAAGAACTCCAAAGCCCTGAATGCCATTCACAATGCTCTCACAAAGGATCAATACAGACTCATCGCTGGATGTAAGGTCGCATACGATGTCTGGACTACTTTAGCCAATACCTACGAGGGTATGGCTCCGGTAAAGAAATCTAGGATCATTACTCTCGATGCTCAATTTCATAAGATTTCTATGGATGATAATGAATCAGTCGGCCAATATATTGGTCGTATTCGTGATCTAACCAACCAAGCCCTTCAACTTGGCAAAGTGTATTCTCAGCAGGATATTGTAGGAAAAATCATTGGGACGCTTCCGGAAAGGTTCAGTGCAAAAGTAGCCGCACTTGAACTATACAAAGACTTTGATAAATTGCAGGTCGATGAACTAATGGGAATCCTACAATCGTGGGAAATGGATCACTGCTCCAGGGGCAAAAGTAAACCAGTGGCATTCAAATCCGTGACCAAGGATGTGGATGACTCCTCCGTGGAAGATCATGAGGACTATAGTGACGAAGAAGAATTGGCCATGCTGTCCAAAAGACTCAATCAGATCATCAAGAACCGTAGATCAAGATTCAACCCCTCTATGAAGAAGGATGCCGGGACATCAAACTCAAAGTCCACTCAGAAAGGCTCGAAGTCATTCGATAGAAATAAATCCAAATCTTCAAAGATTGAAGATGACAAGGAGATCATCTGCTTTGAATGTGGGGGAAGAGGACATATGAAGAAGGACTGTGCCAATCTCAGACCAAAGGAGTCAAACAAATCTTACCAAGTAACGTTCAGTGACTCTGAAGAAGAGAAGGAGTCCAATGAACATGGTGTAGACTATGGAGTAGCCTTCATCGGCACATGGGATTCCGACAGTGATGATGAACTCGAGGCAGGTATTAGTACCAACTCAGTCAATATGGTTTCCTCTAACATGTTTCGTTCTTTTGCTAGGGATCAGGATGAAAGCATCAGTAAACTTAATGATCTCTATGAAGAAACGTTCGAGAAACTGGAAATGTCTATTGCTGAATCAGTAGAATTACATGTTGAGAATGGGAGCCTAAGGGAACAACTCCAAAGTCTCACAAGCAGAAATCAGGAACTTGAAAAGGTGTCCACAGAACTGTCTGAACAGGTGAACGAACTACGTGAGAGAAATGCAGAACTCCAGAAAGACAACAAGGAACTGGAGGTTGAAAAGGTTGACTATAAACTGTGGCACTATAGTATGCTTGGAAAGAAAGATGCTCTTCACACCGAACTTACCGAAGTTCAAGACAAACTTGCCAAGGCGGAAAGCACTCTGGCGGCACTAAACAAAGGAAAAGCTAAGTTAGATGATGTAATTGCTATGGGAAGGCCGAGCAGTAACAAACAAGGCTTCAGATATCAAGCCTCAACCTCAAGAGGAGAAAAGAAAAGCAAGTTTGTGTCCGGAGGGATGCTAAGTGAACACCGAACTATCAAGAAATCATTCCATCATGAAGGAAGGAACAAATGGACAAGAAGACCACCTTCTCCAATCCCACTCAGATGCGACTACTGCAAGCTTGAAGGCACAAAACCAAGAACTGTGGAATCTTAGTAAGAGACCTACAAGCAGGAAGACCCATCACCTGGCCAAATGACAAAATCAAGATGAAGCTGATCTCCATCAAGTGCGAATGGGTTCCTAAAATTCAGAACAGATGTCATGTGGCCTTTCTCTCACAAAAGAAAAATGCTGCGGACAAAGTATGGTTCTTCGATAGTGGGTGTTCCAAACACATGACGGGTGAAAGGAGTCTGCTCAAACACTACAAAGAAATTGGTGGAGGATTCGTTGTATTTGGAGTTGGGAAAAAGGGTGCCCTAGATGGTCAAGGCACCATTGAGAACAATGGCTCAAGGGAATTGTCTCCAGTATTCCTAGTTGATGGACTCCAAGCAAACTTGATTAGCATCAGCCAGCTGTGTGATGAGGTTCTTGTGGTGCAGTTCACCAAGAAAGATTGTCAAGTGCTCAACCAAGATCAAGAATGCATCATGAGAGGTTTGCGCTCTAAAAATAATTGCTATCATCTTGTTCAAACTTGCAATTTTGGTGCAGCTGCAGGAAAAGATCACATCATACTATGGCATGAAAAACTTGGACATCTCAATTTCAAAGATCTTATTAGACTCAGCAGAACGGAGGCAGTCAAAGGTCTTCCTCAATTCAAGAAATCCAATGCAGAATTTTGCAATGAATGTGCCAAAAACAAACAGCATAGGAGTTCACACAAGTTGTCTGAACACCCTGGATCGACCAAATGTCTTGACCTACTGCACATGGATCTTATTGGTCCAACTGAGGTTGAAAGTTTGGGAGGTAAAAGATATATTTTTGTATGTATTGATGATTACTCCAGATACACTTGGGTAGACTTTCTCAGGGAAAAAGGCGACACGGTCAAAGCTTTCGAGAAGCTGTGTAATCGACTCATGACCGAAAGGGACACCAAGGTGAAACGAATTCGAAGTGATCATGGACGAGAGTTCGAAAATCAGTTCATTGAGGAATACTGCACAATACATGGAATTAAGCATGAATACTCGGCACCAAAAACACCACAACAAAATGGATTAGTCGAAAGAAGAAATCGAACCCTACAAGAAATGTCTAGGGTGATGCTCAATTCAAAGAAAGTGGCTGAATTCCTTTGGACCGAAGCCATTAACACAGCATGCTACACCATAAACCGAGTCTACGTAAGGCCAAACTCTCTTATGACTCCATATGAGATTTGGAACGGTAAAAGACCTCAATTACTTATTTCCATATTTTTGGTAGCAAGTGTTTTGTTCTAAATGACAGGGAACATGTTGGGAAGTTTCAAGAAAAAAGTAATGAAGGAATATTTGTGGGATACTCTACCACAAGTCGTGCATACAGAGTATATCTTCCTAAAACAAGGAAAGTACTGGAGTCCACAAATGTAACCATAGAAGATGTGCCCAGCAAGGAGGATGTTCCACCTTACGATGATGAAACTCCCAGCGGTCAGGATGATCAAAATAGTGCAGCTCAAACCACTTCTGATGACATGTCCACCAAAAGAGTCCAAACGCCCAACATGGACGCCTTGTTACGAGAAGCAGAGCCTCAAAAGGATCTAAATGGACGCATTCACAAGCACCATGACCCTGAAGACATTATTGGTGATGTAAATGAAAGGAGAAAGACTCGAGGGAAAAAGATCGACTTTAAAGAACTAGCTGGCTTGCACTGCTATACTTCAAAGATCAAACCCTCCAAAGTTGAAGAAGCTCTTCAAGATGAACACTGGATAAATGCCATGCAGGATGAACTACTCCAGTTCGAAAGAAATGAAGTCTGGACCCTGGTTGAAAGACCTCAAGACAAGAACATAATTGGAACCAAGTGGATCTTCCGCAACAAAAGTGATGAAAAAGGGAATATTACAAGGAACAAAGCTCGGTTAGTTGCTCAGGGATACACCCAGGTCAAAGGCGTGGACTTCAGTGAAACATTTGCTCCTGTAGCAAGACTTGAAGCAGTCCGACTCCTACTGTCCATCGCATGCTCGCTAGGATTCAAGCTCTATCAAATGGATGTCAAAAGTGCCTTCCTAAATGGATGGCTAAATGAGGAAGTATACATAGAACAACCTAGAGGGTTTGAAGACCCCCATCATCCTCAACATGTCTACAAGCTCAACAGGGCACTCTATGGATTGAAACAAGCTCCTAGGGCTTGGTACGAAAGGCTTTCCAAGTACCTGCTGGAACACGGGTTTGAAAGAGGAAGCCTGGATAAGACCCTATTCATCAAAAGAGAAAACAAAGGAATCCTCATTGCTCAAGTCTACGTTGATGACATTGTCTTTGGTTCAACTCATCATGTGCTCAAAGACCAATTCATTGAAATCATGGGTAAGGAGTTCGAAATGAGCATGGTAGGAGAACTAACATATTTTCTTGGCCTGCAGGTTGCTCAGAAGAAAGACGGGATATTTCTAAGTCAAACCAAGTATGCTCGAAATATTGTTAAGAAGTTTGGCATGGAGTCCAGCAAACCCGTCCGAACGCCTATAGGGACTAATGACAAACTGAACAATGACCCCAGTGGACAAAGTGTGGACCAAAAACTCTATCGAAGCATCATTTTTAAGCCTGCTATATCTAGCTGCAAGTCGACCAGACATAAGCTATGCAGTAGGAGTGTGTGCTCGTTATCAAGCCGATCCTAAGGAATCACACCTAAAAGCAGCCAAACGAGTGATCAAATATGTTTCAGGGAAAAGTGATCTTGGTATATGGTATTCTAAAGAATCTAATCTTTCACTACTTGGTTATAGTGATGCAGATTGGGCAGGTGATGCGGACATCGAAAAAGCACAACCGGAGGATGCTTTTACATTGGAACTAACTTAGTCAGTTGGTATAGCAAGAAGCAAAGTTCAATCTCCCTCTGAACTGCCGAAGCTGAATACATTGCAGCTGGAAGTTGTTGTGCACAATTGCTATGGATGAAGCAAATGATGCTAGACTATGGGATTGATCAAGAAGTCCTCACTATACTATGTGACAACATGAGTGCGATCAACATCTCAAAGAATCCAGTCCAACACGGGAGAACCAAACATATTGACCTTAGACACCACTTCAAAAGGGATCTTGTTGAAGAAGGAATAGTGTCCATACAACATTTCGGAACTACTGAGCAACATGCGGATATTTTCACTAAGGCTCTTGATCGCGAGAGATTTGAAAAATTGAGAAGGGATCTTGGCCTATGCACTATCACATAAAAATCCCAAAAATTGTGGAATAATTTTTTATTTTTGCAATTTCCATATTTTGTGTAATTTTATATTTTATTACCTTAATTATGTTATTCTAACTATCTTGTTAAGTATATTTCGCAGGATCTCTTTACTAAGGAAGTTATTCTTCACAATTTCAAAATTCAAAATTGATGTGACAACCCGTACTGTCAAGAGCTGAGGCGGGAACGGTTATTTACATATCTCCATTTAAAAACGTGATGATTGCGGTTATGGGAAGTTGTGATCTTCTTACCATATTTTAAATTAAGGGAAGTTGTTCACTACCTCCATAAGATTTGATAGTGATCAGATTTCCTTTTGCACTCACCCTCTCTCGACCTCAAATACTCTCTCTAGTTTTCTCTCCAAAACACACATTCCTCTTCACTTGTTCTTGCCAAAAGCCTTTTTTTTTTCAGAAACCATGGTGAAGACGAGAGGAAGCCAAGGCTCCAAATCACAAGACCCGACTCCTGCCTCAACTGCTGGAAGCAAAAAGGTGATCTCTCCTGAGGAATCCGGCGCCAAGGGGAGAGCCAAGGATGTCCAGAAGGCGATCATGGAGCAAACTATCTCGGAAACTCCATCCTTGGTTGTTGTTCCATTCCCGTCTTCTTCTCCATCCACTGCCGGAGAAAAGGGAGCCACTGGTGGCGTTCAAGACCCGCTCGACATTCGAGCCGAAGTAGCCGGAGCCAAAGCCTTGAAACAAAAAGAAGCGGAGGTACAGAAAGCAAAGGGAAAAGCGGTTTCCACTTCAAAGACCCGTGAGAAGGCAGTTGCAAGGAAGAACGTCTCGATCAGTGAACGAGTTGAGGCTGACCTAGCCATGGCACTTGGACCCATAGATGCAATCCTAGCTGACCTCCCCAACTTGGGCGCTGACAATGCGATAGAGACAGGAGTGTCCACCAAATCCGCTGAACCTGCACCAAAAGTTGCACCAAAGGTGTCCACTGAAAAGCCAAAGAAGAAAACTCCTGCAAAGAAGGTAGTAACAGTGCCAAGTGTTCCGACCAACCCAGCACCAGTCACCACCGTTGAAGCAACCCCAGAAGAACCCCTGCAGATCACTAACACAGTGACCCAAGCAGGTTCACCCAAGGTGTCCGAACCGGTCACCGAACCACTTGACGAGGAAGAACTGGACTCAGACTATGTTCAAGAGGATGCTGATGAAAGTTCTGGAGACGAGTCAATGATTGATATCAGCGATGACGAAAGAGATTATGCTGTGAACGAAATCACTGAAGAAATTGCTTGGACTGCCAGTCAGAAACGGAAACATGCACTGAGGAAGGAAGTTGAGCAAGTCGCGGCTACCAATGAACCTGTTCGCACTGAAGATGTTCACACTGAGGATGAGCATGAGGAGGAAGAAGAAGATGAGGAATCCTCAAGCTCTAAGGATGATACAAATAATGAGTCCGGAGGAGACTCTGAGCACCCTCAAGTCGATACCCAGGAACCACTTGAGGGGGAGAATCCCACTGACAACCAGTCCGAGGAGTTGGGATCTCAAGACACTCAAAGCGAGGAGGAAGAGTCCGATGAAGAAAGTTCCGAAGAGGAAGAATCTGCAGAAAGAGTCGAGGTAAATGTTGAACCAGTCACTGTGCAAGAAGCGGTAAATCAACCAGAAACCCGAGAGCCTACTCCACCAAGGCGTTCACCCAAGGAGTCCGAACCCAAAAAGCGGACTCGTTCTGAACATGAAGGGTCCTCTAAGGCCACTGGATCCAAGAAGAGAAAAATCGTTTTATCCTCATCTGAAGAACATGAACTTGATCATTGATGCTGGAAACGCCATATCCACGGCCTTCTACTATGTAGTGTCCGAGCAATATTTTTCAACTGTTCTGGAAAGGATGAAGGTGCACCCTGAGATCAGATTTGCAGCTGTGCGGTATGAGGAAATGGGATGGCACAAATACTTGGAGGACAGATCTCTTCTATTCTGGGGAACAGAGATCAAGCAATACAAGGGACAACTAGTTAGGCATTTCTATGCAAACCTGAGCTCTAAAGTCCTCAACTCCAAAAGCCCCTGGTTCGAACTCAGTTATGCACATGGCCAACTGTTTGAACTCAAAGCCAGAGCACTGAACCGTTTCCTCCAGGTACCCCGAACTCATCTGAAATCTGTTTATTCTCAAAGTGCCAAGTTCCCTATGAATACTATTGCTGAAACACTCACTGGAGTTGAAGGGAAAAAGTTGCAAGGAAAGGGGTTAAGTGCTGGTGTCCTAACCCAAAAGTTTTCACTGCTTTACAAATTATGTGCACACAACATCATGCCCATTGCTAACCACTCTGTTGTGTCAAAAAGCATGTGTAAATTATTGTTTGCCATAGACCAGAAGTACGAGATCAACTATGGAGCCCTTGTGCTCGAACAAATGCTGGCATTCGCGGGCACAATCAAAAGGAAGTACAACACACTCTTCCCTTTCCTGGCCTCATATCTGAGTACCTGAAGCATCTCCACATTCTTGGGAGCAAGCATGATCGCCCTGAGGACATTGCCGACTTCAAACTTTCCTCAAATCTTGCAAAGAAGAAGCCAGACTTGGCTGGACCAGGAGGGAGGATCCCTGCAAAAGATGCTCTCCATGCTCCGAGATGAACTCACTGACCACATCAACCACCTCAAAGTGTTGGAAGCTCAAGTGCACAGTCGTGTCCAAGCTGCTGAAAAGCTGTTCAGACAGCTTCTTGATGTTTGGTCTGATGATGAACATGATTTGGATACCAATCCAGCAGAGGAGTCCAGCGACTCGGCTGAGGATTCCTCTGAGGAATCTGAGTGACATGCCCTTTTTGGGCAAAATGTGCGCCAGAGGGGGAGTTAAGTTGATGTAGCCGTTGATCGGTTCCTCTGGTATGCACTACAATTGACATGGGGCAGCCTGGTGGAAGAAAGTCTCTGCTGATGAAGAGTAATTTTTTGTCTGAACGATTTTCGTGAACTAGTTATAACTATTTTTGCTGGACAATTGCACAGTGGCCTGTAATAATTAAATTGTGATCTTACATGCTTTATATTTTATGATTATTGCCATGTGCTTACTTTTGATGTAAATGCTCCTAGAATATTTGATAGGCAATCTTGTACGGAGCATTAGTATAGTTTGTTATGTTTGGGAATCATTGTAATTGGTGGTTGGGTCTCAATGGGAAGTATTTCTACATCATTGTTCTTGTGTCAATTGTTTAGACATCGATTGAATCAACTCTTATATTGGCCCACATTCTGCCAAAAAGGGGGAGATTGTTGGGAACCAGTTTTGAGCAAATGAGTTCACAACCGATGTCTGAACTACTTTGTTGGACCAACCTCGTCAACAACAGACAAACTAAGTAAAGGAAGAAGAGCTGGCGAATATTCTCATGAAGATTCTCCAACGGCTAGCTGATCTTCTGCTCGGATCTTGCACACGGAGTATGGAAACCAAGATCTCTTAATTCGGGCAACTTCATTCTAAGGATCCGCGCATTTATGGAAAAAAGATCTCCAGCCTTAGAATGGAGGAAAGATGATTCTCTTCAAATAGGACGGCCAAGGGATGAATCGGTACGACGAATGAATTTACTTTCACCCTTGAGCAATCGAAAGCAATTGTGAAGAGAGAATCATATTCCTTCCGTGTTCGTGAGTTATCATTTCGAAGGAAGAAATCTGATCAACACTTCCTTGGGTGGATTGATCGATAGAGTGCTACTGTGTGCTTGATTGAAGTAGACGGATTCAATCAAGGCTTTCAAGGAGTCGTCAAACTCAAGAGCTTAATTGAAAGATTCAAGTAGGAGAGTCGCCAACAGGTTTCGACCAAGGGCAAACTTGAAGGAGGAGCCTTCAAGGGATTGAAGCAAGGTCGGGGAGATCTTCACCAAGACAGGGGGAGTGTCTTGGTTTGACAATTCAGTCCGCTTGGTGATTGGAGTTGGGCGAAACAAATCACTATTGTTTAGATCGAAGATCAAGTCAAAACAATTAGTGAATCTCCTGGATTGGTATCCCCCAGATGTAGGCTTGTGCCGAACTGGGTCAACAAACCTTGAGTTCTTTATTCTTGCAGTTTATTTACTTTCCGTTGCTTAATTTCTTAAACTGTTTAACGTGTCCACGAAAGGTGCTTGAACTAGTTTTCAGGACTACTTAATTGGTTATCCACGCAAACGGACCTAACAGTGAGGTTTTTACTTTACACTTCTAAATTGCGAGGAGTCCGGATATTTGCTACATAGCTGATTAACGCCATAAACTGCTTTTAATTCAGATTGATCACATCACACACAACTCTGTACCATTTATTTGATAGATTCGAACTGTGCATTCTGTTTCTTGCACTGTGCGTCCATATCTGTTTTCTCGCCTCTGATAGTTGGTTGATCTATACTTTTGAGCACATTTCAGCTTGTCAGCACCAACTGGTGGAGAAGTGGACCCAGTGAGAGATACACTTTTGTGAGATTACTCTACAAATTTACTGCCTATTTTCTCTAACCTTTCTATACGTATATCTAGTTCTCCTTTCAGTTTTATTATGGCAGGAAGTACTGACCCCAGCATGGCACAACTGTTGGAAATGATGCGGAATCTGACAGCCGCTGTTGCTGATAACGCCAAAAGGTCTAATCTCGACCCAATGCGCAAGGATATAGCTGACAATGCAACTCGAGTCACTGAGATCACTCAGCGCTTGGATACTCTTGCCACTGATGTGCAAAGGGGAGATACCTTGTGGAGAGAAGCACTCCAGACACAGGTCATGCAGCACGTGGATCGAAGGATCGAAGAGGCTTTCCAGCCTACGCCTTCACCACAGACCAACACCCCAGGAAGCACAAGCGGAGTCAATCGATCCGAAACGGAAGAAGCTGAGACCGCTATTGAGGAGCAAGGATTACACTTTGGAACATACAATAGGCGGCAAGGTCCACGAGGCAATCGGGCCCCAGCCCCGACTCCACCTCGACCCCCAGTGCCAACAACTGTTCAGTTCCAAGTACCTCCACCTCCACAACCGGCATCAGCCGCAGCCATTCCTAGACCTCCAGTGCATCATCCACCGCGGCAAAGGCTAGACATGAACCCACCTCCAGTAGTACATCTCGAGGATGAATTTGAAGAAGATCACACGCCTCGAGCGAATGCTGAACAAAATAGAATGGAAGCTGACCTACGAGGGATCAAGTTCACCATACCCGCTGATAATGGCCAAAATTGACCATTATTTTCAATCTATTTCTGTGTCTAATACGGACATTTGATCGCATTCCGGTCTTATTTAAATAAGAAAGCAGTCGAATTTAACAGATTTATGCAAGTTTGTATAAATAATAAGCTGGTATTGAAAAATACAAAAATATTATTATTTTTATTAAATTTATATTAAAAAAATCCAAAAACATGATAAAAACATTAAAAATTCCATATTTGATAATTATGGTTTGGTAGTATCTGTTCGGTGGAACACGGATCCATTAAACGGAACACAAACAAAATATCAAGTGGAGCAAATATCCTTATTTATTATGTTTTTATATTTTATATTTTGATGTATATATTTTTAGTTTTTATGTTTACTTATTTTTATTTATGTTTTCTGCTACAATTTAAATAATATTAGGTCAAATAATCACTTTTAATTTTAATTAATTGCAGGTCTTAAGTTAATTTGGTCCAGTCCAATTGATCCAGCCCACCAACAAAAATCAGTCCAATTCCCAAATCCAAGCCCACTCCAGCAAATTAACTTAGCCCAATACCATTACCAAAGCCCAACCAACCCCAAGCCCAACCCTAATTCAAATCTAACCCTAACCCTAATCCCCCATCCCGCCACCGGCGCCGCCACCGGCGCCGGCGATGCTCCGGCCAGCCTCCATCCTCCATTTTCGACCACAGCGCCGCCGCTGCCTCCATCTACACCCCTTGCTCCGGCCACCACCTTCCCCAAAATCCGACCTCCGTCACCACCGCAGCCCCACCATTTCCTCATCCACCTCCATCCGGCCACCCTCTCCAATCAACCACCACACAGCAGCAGCCCCCTCCGCTCGCCGCTCCCATCCCCAAATCCACGCCTCCCTCTCGACTCCGGCAGCCCTAAGCCTCCGGCCACTCCATCCCCATTCCAATCAACCAACCTCAACCTCCGGCCGCCGCCCTTCTCCCCCATTTTTCAATCCCGAGCACCCTCGCACCACCACTTCCATCCTTTTCCTCAACAACAACAAATCCCAAAGAAAAATCAAGAGAAAGAAGAGAGAAGGAGAGGAAGAAGGTCATCCATGCGCCACAGCCGCCGCTCGCCGTCGTCAAGCGCCGCCGCTGTCCGCTACTCCAACGCCAGCCACCAACACCTCCGTCCAGCTCCGCCGCCGCTCGCCTCCACCGTCTCTCCAATCGCACCTCCGGCCAGCCTCAACAGCCCCCTCCGCTGCCCCACCGGAGCCACCAGCTCTCCAAAACCCTCTTCCAACCGCACCACAACCACCGCCATCGTCGGCCTCCAAGCTCACTGTCATTGCCAAAATAAAGAAATGGATGAAGAATAAAAGAAGAAGCAGGATTTTGGAAACTGGAATGAAGAAGAAGGAAGAAAGAAGAAGAAACAGGAAAGAGAAGGAAAAGAAAGAGAGAGAGAGAGAGAAAATTAAAACCTTTGTCGCGGAAGGTTGCATCGCGACCAAGTGCTCCGTGACCAAAAAATGCTCCGCGACCAAAAAAATGCACCGCGACTGTGAGAGGAGTAGCAAGACACAAAATTTGTCGCGGAACATTTCTCCGCGACAAAGGACCGCGACACAGACAGAGATCAGCATTCCGCGACAAGCTCCTCACGTGACATGCCCATGCTCATATTTCCCACATGACAAAATACGCACAAGGTCCTGGGACCTCAACTCCCATAGGCACAAACATATTTGTTCTTTCCTCCCGGACCTCAAGTCCCGCCCCCTCCTAGGCTCCATCCTGGAGCTAAAAAGTGTGTCCTGAAGCAGAATTTGTTCCGCGACAAGGCATAATTATTTAGCGACACAGTGGGCCTAATGGGCCTAGGGCTAATTTTGCTCATCTATAAATATATCCTCCCACCCACTTGAACAGTAACCTAGCTACACTTTAGTTTATTTTTCACTGTTCTTGGAGGCACCACTGTGCTCTCCAAAAATATGTTAGAGTAGGTAGCTTAGTTTATTTTTATGCAATGTAGATGTAGATTTTAGCTTAGTTTTAATTTATGCTTTGTAATAAATTAGTGTAGCTAGTGTTCACTTTTATTTTTTCAGTTTTATATTTTGTATTTTTGGGTTGAAAACACTTAATCAATGGGTGTGTTTAACCCATTTTTGGTTTTTGTTGTTATTTGAGAAAATGTTCCACAAAAATCTATTATGGATCACTTCCATAATATTACTTGCTTTATTTTTGTATTTTGGGTCACTTGACCAATTTTTCATGTTTTAGCTAGATTTTTAATTTTTATATATATTGTATATTTTTGTGTTGCATCATTCCCGTCTTAATCCCACGGATTAAGACGCAAACCCCGAGATTCCAATA
Organism: Hygrophila difformis; assembly: GCA_030278955.1. NCBI lineage: Eukaryota > Viridiplantae > Streptophyta > Magnoliopsida > Lamiales > Acanthaceae > Hygrophila > Hygrophila difformis. The sequence goes on along the minus strand of JAOANR010000005.1, from coordinate 28,646,526 downwards.
TAAGGGGTTATGCTGCCAAAATTTTATAAAATTTTAAAAAACCCTTT